>JAVFBY010005686.1:0-13807 GCA_034781015.1 Tonicella lineata
TTAGAAAACTTTTACATGTATACAATGGTTAGACAAGAGCATAGACCTGTATGTTTGGCCCAATGTACATTGAAGGCAGTTCAAGAGTCAAAGAATTATCGACTGATCAACAGCATGGTCCCTGCATTGTGTTTGTACAAATCTATGTTATCATTTAATCTAAAGGGACACCCTTTTTTAAAAAGCCAACATATCCATATTGATAGACATTGGAGGTTTTGTTCCATATCAATAACAAAAAGAGAGAGTAATCATGATTAATTCTGCTAGTTTTGTGCTCAAGCAGGAGACGTCAAACTGGCTTTTATTTGGACTATGGTTGATTAAAGTTTTTAATTAATTGGGTATTAGAATTGAGTATAATATTTGTCCAGCAGGCTTCATCAGATGACTATCAGGTAAATGAAGACCATATCTTTTATCTTCACACCTTTGTCTAGTTTAATTAACCAAGTGTGATTAGTCACGGTTCAGGAGTTCAAAACCAAAAGTTTAATATACCTGGTTAGCTCTTTTCTTCCTGTTCATGTTACATTAAGGATTGCTGAAGAACAATTGTATGGCAGTTGTTTAGTTTTTGTATAAGCTTATACCTGAACAATTAACATATATCACAATTTTCTTTCTCTACATTTATAAAATATATCATTCTATGCAACTCCTCACTGCATACATTCTTTAAAAAATTATAATAGAACAGTTCTCTTCATAATTTTGATAATAATGTTCATTAATATTTCACAAATTTTTTTTTTCCGTACTTGTTTTCAAAAATAAGCTTAATTTATGTTTTTTGTGGGAAAATATGTTATTTATTAACCAAACTCATTAATTCAATGTGCATTCAATGTGCTCATGATTTTTTCAGGTGAAAATGTGTAATATTAAAGAAATATATATTTATTATTATTAATATACTATAGATAGAGTACTTCCTTGGCTTGATTGATTGATAGCTATCATAATGCTTTTTATTAACAAGTTTATGTTCTTTATGTCGAAAAAAATCTGTATCGTGCATAAAAATAAGTGCAGGTATTAATGTTATGTGGCATTGCAATGTGTTTAGTCATTTTACCTTTCTGAAAAAAAAGTAATTTCGGGTTATATCGGGTTAAAAGATGTCCAAACTAAGATTGTTCATAATTATGAAAAACTGTTCTGAGGGTCAGGCAGTTCTTATGCAATGTCACACAAGAAAATAGAATTAATTCGGGTCACATCATAGATTTTACAAACTGTTTTATCATTTTAATACAGTATATACATGTAGCACATTCTCGAGGTTGATATTTTCTGAAAGCTTATACTTTGTTTGGGTCATACTAGAAAAATATTTAAGACCTGGTTTAATTTGTTTCAGTTGATTTTTGGCCTAAATTATATGGTATAGCTTCTTTTAAAGAACTGTATACTGGTACTGTTACTAACACAAAGCACTTTTTATTGTTATTTTTCCATCATTGAAAGATAAGGTTCTCCTAAGGAGTCAATACATGAATTACTGTTAACAGAACTGAGCCGATTGGCTTAAATTTCTCAATTGTGTCTGATGTGGAAAATCAGTGTGTCGAATTATTTACATAAAAAAATAATTGAAAGCTTATTTTTTAGCTGGAGCATTATATATTATTATCAAATAGTATATTGAAAAAAAACCAACAACACCTTCATGGGGAAAATTTAAGGTATTAAACACAAATTTTACGGAAAAAAATATTCTCTTCTCGATTTTTTTTCTGTTTTAAAGAAAGTGGCTGAGAAACGTTTATTATTTTGGTGTGGCCTTTAGTATCTGTTAGATTTGTCTTAATCCAAGGTTAATCTTCACCTGTTTACATCTATGTTCTTGAGGGTGTATTTTAAAATACTGACCACTGAATGACTGAAAGCAGACAGACTTTAAGCTCCAGACACTAGTTAAACAACGACAGGTCAATATTTGTGTCAGCCATGATTATATCCTAGGTAACACACCTTTTAATTACAATCACTGCTCTTTGATCTATATTTACCTGGATTAAATATCTTAATCACTTTGTCTATAATGACCACTGCATATTTGGACATGGGATTAAGCCAGTCTTTAATCTGTTTGAAGACCACTGTTGACTATTTACTGTTTCCCTAAAGTCTGATATCAACACACAATTGACCAAAGCAGTGAAAGACAGGATTTAAAAATACCAAAGAACTGAAAATCTTTTATTAACGTTTTAATATATACCATGCTGATATAGACTTTTCACCTTGAGTTTCGGTTGTGTTTTGTGGTATATTTTCATTAGTCATTCAATGGTTGATAGAGCTTCAAAATTTTTTCTTTATACAACTTTTAATATGAATTGTATTGAATTTTGTCATAGTTCAAAGTATATTTTGGGTGGTATAGGAAATAACGGCATTATCTTAAATACTTACTTTTGCTGTATGGTAGTTTTAACTAATATAAAGCATTGCTCGGTATGATGACAAATCTTTTGCTTAAATTACTTTCTTTAGTCAGAATTTAAATGTTAGTGGTGATAAGGAGACTGTTATGACTACATGGAACAGGGTCAGATTATACAAAGCAGTTTTATACTTAAATTTTTAGAAACATTTAAATTAGTTTGTTTATAATCAAGGCATAATTAATGTAATATAACAAATTAATTCTGGATATTTTTAGAGTCTGGATTTCTTGATGAGCAGTTTCTGAATCTACAATTTACACCAATATTATTTATTTATTATGTTCTATATAAGAAACTTTTTCTACCAACTGATTAAAGCATGTATTTGTTTTTCATTGTGTGTTTTGTCCATTTTTGAGTGTTTACCTGTTTCGCATAGTATTTATTTATTGCAATATATCTATTTACTTAGATAAATGTGTGATACTTGAAGTTTATTGACATAGATTTGGTAACCTAGGCATATAAGTATAATGACTGGACTTTCAGCCTACTAACCTCTGATCTACAGGTCCTGGGAACTTTTTACCTGTAAATTTCCAAATATAGTTTAAAAAATAAAATAAAATGTGAAAAATTGTTATATCAACTATCAAACGCAACTATAGAATGGCAGCAAATGGTATTGTCTCAAATGCCGGACAAGTACTTTTTTTTTATCCTTTATTATTATGAAAAATCAATAACAAGAAATTGGTGTTGGTCTAATAAAATAATTGTCAAATTAGTACATGATTTACTGGCTTCATTCTGGTGTAGACTAGATACTTCAGAATGAGCAGACTAAATCAATGATAGGGGCAGAAGATCCTGTCATGTTATCTTATCAAAATTGTTATCAGTATATTCACTCTAGTTGTATCTTAGCAAAGCCAGAGAAATGTTTCAAAATAGGATACAATATTATTACATGAAAATTATTAACAGAATAAAAGCTGTACAATTTCATACTGTACATAAGAGCCGATGGAGACAAATTTACTAAATCATTAGGTACTACATGTAGCAAAAGCAAGATTTGAGTAGACTCAACAAGATAAACCCTGTTTCTGCTATAGCTTACAGGTCTGACAGTTTTATACTTCAGTCAATTTATCTAAATTAGCTACTTTTTTACAGGTCATGTTAGGGATATATTTTCATGATGTCACTAGGTACATGTACATATTCAAATTTAATATGTCTTGTGACATTTTGCACACAGGTTTCCACTATTTATGATCTAGTAGTTTAAAGACAGACATTGCTTAATAGCAAGCCGGTGTTTTGTTCTGTTATTAGATTTATTATTAAGTTAATCCTTTAAATACTGGATCAATTAAACCTCTCCACAAACCCTTTCGCGTTTCGGCTACCATGACCAACACTGCCCAAACTGAGCTGCATGTACAAAAACTACATGTACAGAGGCCGACGAATCAGGAACGATAGACTGGACTTAATTTTAAGCAAATTATTAAAAGGCTTTTAATTAGCTAACAAATATAATACACTGTGACATATCAAATAGAATGATATTCAATGTATAAGAACTTCTTCTTGCCTATTTCTTGATTAAAACAGTAAACAAAACAAAGTAAGAAATCAAAGCTTAAATTACAAAAATAAGAAATAGATAAGAAAAAGAAATGAACTATATTAACAAAGGATGCATTACAAAAAATACGCCTTTGAAGTAAATTTAGTCCCAAAACTAGAAGAACTGTTGATATCCCTGTCATAGAAAAAGCTAGTACAGTACTTTCTTTCCACTCTCTCATGCTATATCTTGTCTTCAGGGTATTTATAAACTACTGCTACACAGAAACATTTGTTATTGAAACTTCAACAGTTTAAGTAATAGTGTTTGTAAACATTCATCAGTATATTTATAAACAGCTGGGATTTTTTTACAGAACTTAAAAAAAAAGCATATAGAGTAAACCCAAAACCTTTCTAAATATTATTTGTGTTCTCCATAACAGAACATTAATGTGTATATAATGTGACATTTGCCTAATAGTTTTGCATCATTATAGAATAAAAAATTTCAAATCTTCATGCGGATGGATTGAATGATTTTGGTAAAATTCTGTTTGAAAGGGGTATTATTAGAAAAGTCACACTATTGATCATTGTTTATATTTTGTAACAAGAAATCTTCATCAATTTAAAAGTTTTATTAAAATTTAGTAGAAACTTTTTTTTCTAACTTATGTTTTCCAAGATAATAACTAAATTTATGGCAACACCATACATGTAGCTTTCCCAGACAGTTTTCCAGGTTAGGCCTACTTTCCTGGCAAAATATTTCCCAATTTTTTAATCTAGCTCTCATTTAAAAAAAAAAAGTTACATTGAAAACAAAAAAAATAAAGTAGGCCTAAGCTAGTACTTGAAGGTGTTTTTGGTTAGCAAAGCAGATGTGTTTTTAATATTATTTACTCTACACCAATGCAATATCTCCTTAAAGATGCTTTAACACATTTTCAAATGAATATGGTAACTTTTACCATATATGTGCCTTTAAAGCATTAGTCAACATCTTACAAGTGAATCAGTGGTTGTTAAGTATTACATACTTGTAGCATTTAATAAGATGGGTTATACATCAAGTTGGTATGATTATGTGACAAAATGTCATTACCTTGTTATTGACTATCTACATGTAATTAGCCCTATCAGTCTGTAAAAACTAGTGTTCTTTGTCTTCTGATAACAAAGGCTTTGTTCTTATGTACTGGGTAGACAAGTTTAATAGCCTACAGACAGGATTTATTTTCCCAAGGCATTGTTTTGTAAAGATTTAAGTACATCTACTAGTAGTATAGTATTGTAGGCCTACTATATTTATCCAGGCAACAGCTGTTAATTGTTTGATGTTATTTAATACAAAAATATGTTAGAGGAATTGGACATTTTGTATTACAACTCAGTGTGTAGGTACTACTGTAATTCTTAAACAGAATTTGGTTAAAAACAATTTTATATTCTGAAAATTACAAATATTATTTTATACAGTATGGTGGTACTATAAGTTATATATTTAAAAGATAACAATTATTCTACATCTAATTTTGTTGGGAAAAGTTTGTTATGATTGTGGTGGCTTCACATAGATTCTGAACAGACATGTTACTCTTGCAATCTTTTTAGAGACTAGAACTAACAGTTAGGTGTCCGATCTTCTTTAGTGATTGAAGCCATCTTGTTTACATCTTGCTTCATCTGATTTTAACCAGACTGTCTTTGTGGAGGATATGTTACAGAGGGTAGAGGGGACCACTTCAAAGGGGATTCAACCTAAACTTATTCTAAGCCAGGCCAATACTAAAGTCTAACATGTGTTTACCCTGGTTAATTCTACTACAAGTCATCTTAAAACACAGCTGTTCACCAAAGTTTCTCAATTTTCTTCCGTTTTTTTCATCAGTTGCCTTTCAAGGCTAGACATTGGCACCTTGTACTGATGACCAAAGGCCGGAAGCTAACATAAACTCTGTGAGAATTCATCAATGTTTCTCCTATAACAGAACCATTAATAGCTACATTATGTGTTAATGAAGTCGTAAAATCACACTGTATAAGCTACTTGTAGATTTTAAACAGCTGGTGAAAGTCAACTGAATACTAAATATAACAGACCAATTCTCAAAGATGGGCATTAAAACCTCATAAAAGATATGGACTATTGGATACCATAATCTCTAGACGTAAACATAATTCCACAGTATTATAAACACAGACTGAGAGATTTCCACTGTTTGTCTGACTTTGGCATAAAGCTGATGTTATGTCAGAATTATTTGTTATCCATAACATTGAAAGTCAAATTTTTCACTAAATTATTAATATTTGCTAAAAAAAAAAAAAAAAAATCCTGCAAAATCAGTGTTTACAATGTAGGCCTATTTTGAATGGTAATTTTGCTTGAGATCTTAGAAAGTATAATACTGTTGAATAATAATGATATCTGTCTTGATATAATTTAAACCAGACTGTCTTTGTAGAGGATATGTAACAGAGCGGAGCACTTCAAAGACGATTCAAGTTCCTAAACTTATTCTAAGACAAATCATCTTAACACACCTGTTGACCAAAGTTACTCAATTTTCTTCCGTTTTTTTCTTCAGTTGTCTTTCAAGGCTAGACATTGGCACCTTGTACTGATGACCAAAGGCCAGAAGCTAACATAAACTCTGTGAGAATTCATCAATGTTTCTCCTATAACAGAATCATTAATAGCTACATTATGTGTTAATGAAGTCGTAAAATCCCACTTTATAAACTTTAAACTTTAAACAGCTGGTGAAAGTCAACTGAATACTAAATATTACAGACCAGCTCTCAAAGATGGACATTAAAACCTCATAAAAGATATGAACAGTTTGATAGCATAATCTATTTTGCTAAAAAAATAAAAAATTCCTGCAAAATCAGTGTTTACAATGTAGGCATATTTTGAATGGTAATTTTGCTTGACATTTTAGAAATTATACTCTTGAACAATTATATGGTTTTTAACCCGACTGTCTTTGTAGAGGATATGTTACAGAATGTAGAGGGGACCACTTCAAAGGGGATTCAACCTAAACTTATTCTAAGCCAGGCCAATGCTAAAGTCTAACATGTGTTTATCCTGGTTAATTCTACTACAAGTCATCTTAACACACCTGTTTACCAAAGTTTCTCAATTTTCTTTGGGTTTTATCATCAGTTGTCTTTCATGGCTAGACATTGGCACCTTGTACTGATGACCAGAGGCTGGAAGCTAACATAAACTGTGTGAGAACTCATCAATGTTTGTCCTATAACAGAACCATTGATAACTACATTATGTGTTAATGAAGTCATAAAATCCCACTGTATAAACTACTTAAAGACTTTAAACAGCTGGTGAAAGTCAACTGAATACTTAATATTACATACCATTTCTCAAAGATGGACATAACAGATATGGGTTATTGGATAGCATAATCTCAAGACGTAAACATAATTCTGCAGAATAATATACACAGAGATATCCACTGACAGGACTAATTGTAGCATCTCCAAATGTTGTAACAGTATTCCACCTTGGGTCATGATAAAGTGTATCACAAAATAATTGTTTGTAAAAAAAATAATCCTCTAAAGTTCTCTGCAAAATCTGTTAAAGATATTCAAAATTTGGGCCTCATACACCAAAAATGAATGATCATTTTGGTGATATTTTGTTTTATATCGGGCCTAAAACAATTGACTACATGTTTATTTGGAAAAGTATTGGCCTATGTTGTTTAATAAAGCATCATGGTCACCCAAAAAAGGTTTTATTAAAAAAGTTTACCATAGTATTTAAAATAGTTAATAAATTAGAACAGTTGTTTAATTGACAGCTGATTGGCATCATCATTTAAATCTTCTGACAGAACTACTATAGTTTATATATTTGCTATTGTTAAACTTCTACATAACCTACGCGGGTGATTGGGCAGGAGCTTCCTCACGCCCTGGTGCTCTGTGAGTAAAGGGGTATCAGGAAGTAGGGGTTTTTTTGTGGTGTCGTTTTTTTATCCTTTTTTTGCCCCCTTTTTCTGTTTCGTCTTTCATGTTGCTAGTGACGTGAACGGTGGTTTCCTTTACCCATGGGGCTGGCACGCTGTTATCATATGGGTGAAATACCCCTGAGTACGGCGTTAAACCCCAATCAATCAATCAATCTACTTAACCTACAAAGTTAAGAGTGGAATATATGAAAAGTTTCTAATATTTCCTTTTTGAGAAAAATATGTATATTAAATCTCATGTGATTCTGTAATAACTCAAAAATTCCTACTTTTAGACCTAACTGTGACACTTAATTACAGTTGATCAATAGCTTAAAAAATATAAAATAAGCTGATTATTTTGTAAATAAGAAGAAAATATATATTATTTTTTTAACATGTATTCATTATTGTATTCCAGACTTAAATATACAGCAAATTTACTTATTTTTATAAACTTTGCTTGAAACATACAAAAGATCAAAGGTTGTAAATTTACACAAATATCTTATTTAATGAGGTTAGTTAGTTGGATGTTCAAACATATTATTTCCTTTAGATGAACTTGAACTGGACAAAAAATATTTTCCCACAATATGTTAGTTTACAGTAAAACAGTGTTACTTTATGACATTTACTGTCTGTTTTAATTAAACGCATCTTATAAGTTATTAATCAAATAGAAAGTTAGAAACATCGAATTAAAAACATCTAGTAGAATTGTCTGACAACATTATAAGTAATTTGTTATATTAGATAATTTAATATATGAAATGTCAAATGTGATCTTGCAAGGAAAAATACAATAAGTATTTTAACTCTCGCATAAGTCTTTCTTTGTTAACCATTCAAGGAAAAAACAAAACAAAAGAACAAGCATTAAAGGTATTTTCCAAGTCTTCTTTTTAACTTGTCACAATTGTTATCTTAAGTAGTTTAATTATGTTATATATATTTCTCACGTAAGTGTCTACATATTTTATTTTTATGGATGACGTTGATATCTTAATTACGTGTAAGCTTTGTTATTGGCCTGTGAATGAGCCGACACATACATTTTGTGAAGTATTTGTACTTGAATATGAATGTTAACATCAAGCAAAACAATATTAAACAAAGACAGTCATTGGTCTTTTTTTTAGTAATAATCAAATTCAAGGTCATTGTCTAGTTAAATTACAAGTGACATATATTTTAGATTTTCACATAGGCAACATTTGTGCTATTTCCTTGTTTAATTATATAGTCCATAGCTTTTTCTAATTTCCCACTAGTGTCCTCTGAGCTCTCCTCTTCATTCCTGTACTGCATACATTTACCCATCATATTATATACGGTAATTACTTTAGTAAGATGTTTACCTCTTAATTTAATAGCCTTTGTCTTTGTCGAGAGAAACAAATTATATCGATTGTGTATAATTACCAAGTGTCCTTCAGACTGTTTTGGTAAGGATTATGCAGGAAAAACAGTAATAAACAAAGTAGTTATGTATCTTATATAATTTATTGTGGAGGTCTTTCTATGGTGGCTAATTATAATGTATATTCTCACAGGTTTCCTGCGCCTTTCTTTGTTTTTTTTTACCAAAATATTATTTTGCTTTCAAGTCGTCCAATGAGCCTGCATTTGTACATAAAGGTGTCACACAATATGACACACAGTCTTAGCCAGAAATCAAAAGTGTCCAAAATGGTCTGTTTTCTTCACTTTTTAAGTAACTGGGTGTCCGATATTCACAATTTCCTGCCTGTTAAAGTTCTTAAAACAGGGTGTACAAATGAGGCAGTTGCTCAATGCAGGGTGTCCAAAAGACGAGTGGACACCCCTCTGCCGAACTCTTTGATGACACCAATCAAATAAACAATCAATCCATTGTTGATAACACTTTGCCAATTAGCAGTGTGCAACACAAGGGCCTGCCAATGCTTTCAAATTTTCTTAGGCTAAAATCAACCAAGCGAGCCAAATTAATATATTTGAGTAAATTTTGTTATTTCATTTGTACCCACAATCTGATTGTTTATGATAATATATTATGCCCTTGATGCTATAAGTTTCCACTGAAGACACTGGAGGCTTAATCTAAAACGTTCTTGGTAAAACCATAAATTAATACCACAGCCAACGATGTTGCTTTTCTTCTTTAAATATTTTGTTTAGGTACCGGTAAAACAAACGATATTTTAGCCTATCTTAATGCAAACTTATCTCACATTTTTGCATTGTATTTTATATGGCTTTTGGCTCTCTTTTAATTTGTGACTTTGGCATTTTTCTTGAATCTGCATGATACATGTACATAAGAGCCTGTTTAATAATTGTAGCCAGCCCACAATTGTTCAGTCGGCTGCCGCTAAAAGCTTTAATGTTGGAAAATTTATTCCTGAATCAGGATCTGGATCTGCTAATATATGAAAAATTTGCAAAGACTCTAAGAGCATATAGTGTACATGTGTCTATGCTTCATCCTACTGCATAGGTTTGGTGTTGTCTATAGGCCTACCAGCCCTTGTATACAAGTATACAAGGAAAGATTTTTGGTGCAATAGATTGTGCAATATTTTTTGGTTTGTTTCATCTAGGTTTTCCACTAAATCCTGACTATGAAGTCACCATATAATTAAAATACTTTTGTTACATGTATGATGTTATACGTCTAAAAATCAAACATTCACAGATTTCTATTTTTATTGTACCGACTATCTATAGTTCTTCTTTTCTCCACTTGGCCACCTATCTGCCATTGTAAAGTTCAATTGCAGCCATACCCCAGGAAGCTCAATGATAACCTGTTGAAGAAACCTGCTTGACATTTATCCTGGGAGTTTTTATTTGGAATCCTCCTGGCCTCTATTTACATAAACATAGTTCTTATTTATGTGTTCTTTTGTTTTATCTGTGGGCTGTGATTGTGAGTGTAATATTTGAGAGAATTGCTAAAATTACCAGAGAAACATCAAAGGAGGATCAATAGTCAGATGTGCTAACCACTGAGTCACAATGCCAGTCCCAAATATACAGGCTTTAATTTCCTTACAATACAGGGCTTTCAAGTTATGTCGTTACAACATCAGAGTAATGTCCCATTGCGAAATGACGTCGTCCCTTTATGGCAAAGGGGGACAAATTTGCACTTTATTATTGTATTATATTTTCAAGTAAACCAGCAACCTGCAATGTTAAAGTATAGGCAGTTTGCCCCCCTTTGCCGCAAAGTGGCGACCTTATTTAGCAAAGGGACGTTACTCTGATGTCGTAACGTCATAACTCGAAAGCCCCGCATTGACATTGCTATCTGTACTCGCGTGTCTTGACAGGGCATATAAGTATAAAGTTGTTAACTGTTATCTAATGTTATCTAACACAAACTACAAACCTGTTTATGTATGTATTTTTTGTAGACTTTACTGGTATGCTTAATTTATTTATTTTACCTACATGTATTTTTGTCCTGTACTTAACCACGTTACTAACCAACCAGTATGTATGAAAACTTTGCAAGACAATTTCTTATAAAGAAAATATGCACTAGAAAGCCTAGAAAACAACATTAACTAAAAGCTGCAAAAACTAAGCTGATATAAACCCTATATGATTTGTTGTTCATCAAATGTAATATTCGACTACTTTAAGTAGGGGCCCACCTTGTAAACATTTTGTAACTTGCTGCTGCAGTGTTAAAACTCCTAAATATCTTTAACAGAACAAGGCAACATATTGTATATTCAAATTATTAATTTATCATCTAGGCCTACATTGTACATGTAGTTTTTTTACGTTTTTTTTTTAATTTAGGTTATAATGATAGGCTTGGCTGCCAATGGCTAGGTTAGTCTGTGGGTGGTATATATAGCCTATAGTCACAGTGAATTCTTGAAGAAAATGAATGATTTTCATATCAGACATCATAAGTGCTTTAGGATTATGACTTGCAGATGTTATGGATGTACCGTATAGAATTACTATATATATTTCCCTATATTTTGTACATTTTAAGAACAAGTCCTATAGTAGCCCATTGTATTGCAGTTAATCCAAATAAATAATAAAGTACAATCATCTTTATATATTTTAATAAATGCAGAGAAAGAAAATATGACATGCCTCCACCAGGGATCGAACCCAGGACCTTTGGCTAACAGGGCCAACACTCTACTGACTGCATGAGCTATAGATATATATTTTTTTTTGTTGGGTAATCTTATATAACTTAAAACTCACATAACAAAACATAACAAAAAAAATGACAGCCTTTAATCCCTTTATATTTCCTTGGGTGAAATTTCTGGTCACTCTATCATCAGCCTCTGTAGCTCAGCCAGTAGAGTGTTGGCCCTGCTAACCAAAAGTCCTGAGTTCGATCCCTGGTCGTGGCATGTCAAATTTTCTTTCTCTACAATCATAAAACTATAGATTTGATATTACATGTATATGATTTACCATATGCTGACTAGACACCACCGCACTTAAACAAAACAAAAAAAAACAAAAAATTACCCACCGACCCTAATTTTTAAAAACAGGGTCGAGTTCTGCCCAACCAAATATTTTTAAGGATGGCCTAACAATTATTAATATTATTAGGGATAGAACAATCTCTCCCTCCAAATCACTCCTATTATTTCCAGTACAATATCACTTTTCTCTTTTTAGGTGAATAAATTCACTTCAAATTCAATAAGGGAATCAAATACACATACATGCACGACCATCAGAGTCGGGCAAAAAGTGGCAGCAGTAAATGCGTGCTATTTAAGATATCTAGGTTGTCCCCATATAACTAAACACTGCCATTGTGCATTGATAAACTTTTGT
Source organism: Tonicella lineata (assembly GCA_034781015.1). NCBI lineage: Eukaryota > Metazoa > Mollusca > Polyplacophora > Chitonida > Mopaliidae > Tonicella > Tonicella lineata. Next base: position 12,782 of record JAVFBY010005686.1, read on the forward strand.
TATACTGTCACATTGGTCATGCTATATCCAAGATATAATGTCCACCAGTATGTGAAGATCTTTTTATCCCATGCTAAACAGGGTCTAAATCTTACTCAATTTGTTATTGTGGCTGTTGTTGTTGATGTAACACTAAGGCAGCTTATAATTCAGGTAATGTGAAAATACGAGATTTGCATGGTAAACTACATGTACCTAAATTTGTCTTCTACATATAAAATAATAATGCGATGCGAATGTTTTAATGCAACATGAATGTCACCAGGGCATCAGGAAGCTCCCGACAGACAACCACCCACTGTACTTTATTGAAGAGCCATGCTTGCCTGGGTCACAGCGGTGGGGTTTATCATTTAGGCCCCTAGACTGAGCTTCAGTGAGGCCCTCCCATGCTCATTGTGCTCACCTATCACAACAACAAAAGTTAATAACTGGAATGTAGCCCTGGGGTTGAGGCCCCAGAAGCTCTGAAAATGAGGGACCAAAGAGGAAATCTCAGCTAATTTTTAACAATGAGTCGGCAGCTTGGTGCCCCTCTCTCCTATGGGCTCCTAGGGCCTAGGCTTGTCTAATTGGCTTTATGATTAGTTGATATATCCCAGGGTTTTTAAAGTACTGGTATCTTCATTCTTACTTTGCCAGATAATTCAGCCTCTGAGTCCACACGTTTAGTGAATGATAAATGTGTATATTTCACCTGCTTCATGCTCTGTTTAATACATGTATATATATCACATCTAGATCCCACAGCAGGCACAAGACTGGCTTGTGTTATATTGTTAATGTGTGCATTACATGTTGTGCGAGTGAAAGATATGAACATGCAGCCTGGGGCATCAAATTTTATTCATATGCAAGAAATTTAAAATACATTCTTGTGTACAACAATATAACTTACTTGTATAGATTGCATATAAATAAAACTTTATTATTTTTTGGCATGTTATATCACACATCCTCGAGGTTGATATTTCCTGAGAGCTCATACTGTGAGCCATTCTAGAAAAATGTAGAAAACCCAGTTTA
>JAVFBY010005797.1:0-13804 GCA_034781015.1 Tonicella lineata
CAACCATCTGCTGTTGTGTTACTACAACCCCCAACAACACATACACATGTCATGATGTCCAAGTAATCCGGAAAATCGGAAATTGTTTAGTCGTATAAGTGTTTGATAGCTATAGAATATTGCAAATAGTGGCTGTGGCATGGTGACCTCAAGATATACCTTACCGTCGTGACGTCACAATGTCAAAGGTCATCTACTTCAAGCGATATAAATTAAAGCCCTTTTAAACGAAAAAATGAATATTATAGGATGAATTTTATTTTTTAAAACTGTGTATATCTGATTCTCTAAGTATTAAAGTACATATAACAGCAAAGTAGGGGTGGGGTACTGCGGATCTGCTTAAACCACCCACTAAGAATCTACGTACAATGGGATTAATTGTCGCCGGAGCAATTGTCACCGGAGCAGTTGTCACCGGAGCAGTTGTCGGGTTACCGGAATTATCCCATAGTTTGGACAACATGGACACAGTTTTGGACAACTTTCATTCCAGCCGCTTACATTGAATTGATCTCAACCACCCTGTGATAATTATCCACCTCCATTCTATCAACCCCACTAGTGGTCAAGCAGTTCACAGTCATCTGTCTTTCAAACCACGTTTGATATGTCCATTTTTACCTATTAATAGTATGATAACAATGTAAACCCCAAGACCATTCATCTGTACAACGCACAGGCTGTGTAGTTAGTCAAACTATTTAGTTATACATGTACATCCTTCTCATTATAATACTCATACTGTGTATATTCTACCTTCAAAAACTTGTTGTTTTTTTTTATAATTGTAAAAACATATACAATTTATGTGCATATATTAAAATATTTTTCATCTGTTATACCATATGCTTGAAAACGTTGTTAGAATAGACATTGAAAGGTTGCAACCTAATAAACGAGAAGTTTTTATCCATAAAGCCTTATTTAGCACTAAAAGCCTGTAAAACAACGTAATGTAATGTCTATTATGTAGTAACAGGTATTTAAAAAGTTATAAATACTTATTTTTGTTGCAAGAGGGTGTTCCAGGAATGTAACTATAGTTTTGTGAACAACAACAGGTTCTGCACTCAACTGTGTATAATATCCCTATTAAGCCACTACAAAATCTAAATATTTTTATATGAAAATTTTCCCGCAAAAGGCACTGATGCAAATATGTTTTTGATAGACCTGCTTCACAGGTATATACAGATACGAGAGTTTTGGGAGCATTAAGTCATTCCCCGCCTTGTTAAGAGGCCATTTTTTATGGCAAAAGAGCAAAACAGGTACTACCGAGAAATGACTGATTTTAACTTAGAATATGCATGCAAAGTGGCCGTTTTATAATTGTACTTATCCACAAGGAAGAAAACAAGATGGTTTAAATCAAGGTAAGGCCATACAATTTTTATATATTGGAAGATTAATTGTAGAAATATGGTAGTGTTCGCATAATCCAAAAGGTTAGGCAGATTCATAGAGCGTAGCTACAACTGTGTGAGAAAAAGATTATAAATAATTTTGAGCATCAGGATACTTACTATCAGAAGTAACCATGAGTTGAATGCAACTGTGTGAGGAAAAGATTATAAATAATTTTGAGCATCAGGATACTTACTATCAGAAGATGACCATGAGTTGAATGTATATATGTCTTTTTGGAGTGAGAAGATGAAAGCCCATGCATAAGCAAGGGATTTAAAAGTTGGATTCAACTCCATAAATCTAGGCTTTTATCTTTGATTATATTCTAGTTTTAATATATTCATTTTTTGCCCATTTTTCCCCAGGTCATATTAGGCCAGGCTAATTTTCACCTATATGATGGCGGCGGGTAACAACTTATCAATCAATACATAAGCAGTTTTATACATCTTATCTGAAAGCATTTAGATCAGTGTGTGGCATTAGTGCCTGTCCGTTAGCCAATGCTATATTGCTATCATAAATATGCTGGGGCGGTGATAAAATCATCCCTGACATCCTAATTAATATACACTTGGTCTCTTTCATATATCGATGGTTGGATTGTTAATGATCTTTGCTAATGTTCCACATTTATTTAGATACATGTGCACATGTCTATAAACAGTATTTTTTTGATAAATGTTTTGCATAATGTTTCAGGTTATGTGCCATAAATAAATATCACAGAACTGCTCTGGCCAGCTGTATTTTCTAAATCTATAAAAGAGAGGTTTATGTCTGTCTCTTCTCCCAAACAAAAAGAGATAGACCCCACAAACCATATATATTCTGAAAGGGCATGACACAGGGATGGTTTTAAGCACATACAAAATTGGGGGCACTAACTGACTTTTTCAAGATGCCACTCCAGAAGGTTGTTGTTACTCCTCCTTCTGGCACTGTACCTAATCACTTCAAGTTTGGTTGGACCAGCAAAGCGGTGCGGGTACAGCTAGTCACCTAGAGCTTCACACTAACCTAGACATTTGACTATTTATTTGTATGGAGCATTACACATCACCACAAACTGAAGTGGTGATTATTTACAGAGTAATCGGTTTGTTCTATTTAAATGCTTCATTCTCTTCAAGTTGATCTCTATTATCAAGCATTTTAATGAATACTTCTATTAATATATATAAAGAGCTTGGTTCCAAAACGCGATAAATCCATTAGTGGAAAGACTAGTGGAAAAGATAAAAATAAATCTAATATATTCTCTTTTAAATTGAGTGACTTACATGTACTATTCAAAGGTAATCATCTGGAAGAATCAAATCTAGAACTACTTAAGGTATAGTTATTATTGACATGTTTGTGGGGGAAATTTGAATTTTATAAAAGTGGCATTTATCGCGGTTTTGGAACCAAGCTCTTCATATGTAAAATTTGGTAGTATTTTAATTTATCTGTACCCAGCACTCTATTAAGGAGCCCTTAGGCCCATTCAAACAACAATACTATAATTGGTTTAAAAGTCTTGAAGCAGGTTTAACTTTGACCGTCTGAACATAGTTACATCAGGTGGGTTTAAGCTGGTTTAAATTCATCCACTTCATATGTACACTCGTATAACCATTGTTTTGCCTAGATGTTCGTAACTCACACAGCCTACCCGATGGTTGAAAAGGAGCCGAAAGCCGTGTATTGCTTAAAACAGCGTTATCCAATCAGATGACTGAGATTCCCAGAGCTCGGTTGAAGCATCACACCGAATTCTATTGGCTAATTTGTTCACGTGAGGACAATTGATCGTAAAAATGTATGAACAAAGTTTAGAAGAGAACACTGGGACTTCAATTGAGACATTTTTTTGCATACCAGAGTTGAAAATAGTTCAAAGGGAAGTTCCACATAATGTAGCATCGAAGAAAAGAGATTGCTTGGTGTTCATTTGAGCTGGTAGCGGCAAGGTTTTAATAAAATGGTTAAGGTTGTTAAGGTGTCGAAACCGACAGTTCGTTAAAAGCTCGGAATTCATTGGCTGTTGTTATCAACTAGCTCCGTAGCTCTCTGGTGGCAATACACAGCTTTTGGCTCCTTTTCAACCAGCGGGTAGACTGAGTGAGGTACAAGCATCTAGACAAAAGGCTGGTTAAACGAGCGTGCTTCACATGTGGCCTAGAGCTGTTTTCAACATTTAAACTTCATTTGTCTGAATAGATCTGACCGAGTTGGTTCAAATGTCCTGGATATGCAGTAGTCACAATGGAATCACAATTTCGTTGTTAAAGCTAAAGCAGCTTAACTTTGCCCTGTGGACTTAAAATTAAACTGGCTTCAAGTCAGTTTAGACAGTGGTCATCGGAACAGCCCTTATTTTAAACAAGCTTATAATTTAAACAGGTTTTACTTTGCTGCTTAAATTGTGAAAGGGTCAATATTAAATCAATACAATCAAATCAATATGTATCTAGCATTAAAAATTAATTTATATCCAGCATTTAAATTTAAAGAAGGCCTGTAAATCTGGGTGGTCCACATCTTTGTGATTGACTCCAGCATACACTGACTTGAGCAAGTCAATCTGGAACTTTCCATCCAGTATCTCTACATATTTCTCCAAAGCACCTACAGTTATAAAATAATATATAATTAAAATATTCTTACAAATGAAATACAGTAAATTCGTTTTTCTCCTAATTTTCAATTAAATTAAATTATTTATAGCTGTAATTTGTTGTGATTTCTTGTTTGCTAATACTTGGCAGGGCCTAATATAGGGAAAAATATAACATTGATTGCTTCAAAAGTATGGCATAACATAGTTTTTGAATATAGTTCTGGTGGCATGCTCTGCAATAATTTTACATAACATATTTTATATAAATACATTTGCATTAACATGCATTTAACATGGATTAAAACAGACAGTCTGATTAAAACCAAATCTAAATTAATAGCTTTTTCTTTGTTTTGTAACATCAAGATCTGATGACAACACATATAAAATGGTATCAATAAGGGTTTCAAGTTTTAACAACAGAATTAGGTCCCTTTGAAAAAAGACGTTGGCACTTTGCAGCTAGGTGGGGCAAACTCCATATGCTTTAACATTGCAGGGTGACGGTTTACAGAAAAAAATGGCTGTAAATGTGTTTTGTTTGCAAAAAAAAAAAAATCTTAGCTTAGAAAACCTCATTCCATAAGATTTTATTAACTTTTATTTTATAACATCCAGTATTGTATATGCCATCCATGTTATAAATTGCGATTTATTATGCATTGTTCCTGGATCTATAAAATGTGACAAATTAAAGAGACAGGTACATGTTTTTAGATCCAAGGCATGTTCAATAGGGTTAGTATGCTAGCTTGCACTTCGCTAGACATGGAGCAGCCCTATTGAACGGAAATGACTTCTTGGCTAGCCGTCGCGGATCAACTCCGTTCAACAGACAAGTATGTCAGGGGAAGACAACCCACTGCCAAAAGTGAAGCTGCCAAAATATCAGACCAAATATATTTCCTTCCACAAAATAAAGCCATCAGGTTTATTTTTATGTAGCCTTAATATTTTGTTACTATTTTGGGACTGATAAGACAACAAATAGCTCTTTGTAAAACAGTTTTGGAATAATTGTCAATTATTAAATTAAATCATTCATTTCCGCATTGCTCGGCTAACTTTGCGAACTACATGTATCTCTGGGGAAGGCTAGCGAGTACCCGCTAAAGGACCTACGAGAAAGGTCGCTCAATAGCAAAAGCTACCAAGTATCAGCTTGTGATAGGCCTATTGAACTCACCTCCCGTTTTAATATGATTGAAACTAGGTCAACATTCTACCAACTGAGCTACAGAAACATACAACCTGACCCACAATCTCCCTCTACAAAAAAACACTGGCATATGGACGCTAAACTGTAAGACACATTATTTGTATGTTCTAGATTAGATAATTTAATTATTTACTAGATTGTGAGAATTTAATGGCAAACAAATAATTTTCTTCAAAATACATCTTCAAACTTTATGAATGTTTTTAAAAAGTATGAAAATTGTAACTTTAGAATTACGGGCACTGACTTGAACTATATAACTCTTTTTTTATTACAGAAATATAAAAAAAGTCAAAAACTTGGTCAAAAGACACAGTGGCCGAAGGAAGGAAGGAAGGCTTAAACATTTAAACTGTTAAGTGACAAAATTCAAATTTTCAATGGTGTCGGGTAGTGACTGAAAAGGGAGGTAAATATGTTACTCAATCAATCAGCCAAGGTAGTTTTTTTTACCACTGATTGATTGATTTTTTATTTTGCCAGATCAAAAAAAAACCTCAAAAAGCACAATACACAAAAAAGAAAAACTTCATATAATATATAATAAGTAACGGAAAAAACACTACACTCTCCCTAGACACAACTCAAACAGCTCATCCTTCGCGCAACGTCCGGCCCAACCCACCCACACCGTCCTAAAAAATGACAACATGGGTACAGGAGACGAGACGCCGCGCAAAGAGAAACTCCTTGAGGTTGCCAGTAAGGGGTAGCGCACCGTACTTTAAGATTTGAAAACTCTGGGTTAACTCTGGTGTAAAGCTTTTTCCTTCACGCAACGAATTAATGAGGTCACATTTACAACATTCCCAACTTACTCTGCTTGAGGAAAGAAGCTTTACACCAGAATTTGCTCATGAATGGTAAAAAACACACCTTGGCTGATCGATTGATTGCTGAACACCATACTGAGGGAAATTACAACTATATGACGGCATGTAAATTCGACTGAGTTGGGCAAACCTGGGTCACTCGCACTCACACAGCCCAAGAGAATCAATGAGTCATGGTTCATTGATTTTGGATAGGTCTCTATAAAGAGAGAAGTAATGTCTTACCAATTCCTAATACTCTGCCATAGGCTATCATATGTGTTTTTAATCTGGGATCATCAAATTTCTCATGTTTAATGAGAATTCGTAGTATGTCTCCGCTGATGTATGCATCATCAAAACTGGGATTATCTGACATAGGGAACTGGCTGTATATATCCACGGCTGCTAGAGGGTTGGCCTTCATCAACATGTCTGCTCCTTCTATATAAGCATCATGCACCTGGAACATATATGATATACAACAAAAATTGGTTTGTTTGATTAGTGCTTTATTAGTTTTTATTCTAAATCTTGAGTTTTTTTACTTTACTTGCACCATTTTAAGTAATGTCCTCATCATATATTTTTAGGAGTAAATACTAACAACACTACCCATATCACACAAGCTACTCCATGTTGTTTAAAATTCAAAACTGGCATCAACAGTGGCAAAGATAATTTTAATGAATTTCTTTTCTTTTCAATACTTTTTGACACAGCCAGTGCACTGAAATAGGTCAGAATAAATGTAGAATTGAAAAAAAAAGAAAAAAGTTTGCAATGTGAGACATATTTTGGTGCTTGTCCTGCAGCAAATATGAATCCTGTGGCTGCAAGGCTTTGCGGGATGTACATGTATTATTAATACATGCCCAGGCCTGCAAGTGACTCCTATATTTTTTCCACTTCCTATATTTCCTATACAAAGTCCAAAACCTCCTATATTTCCTATATTTTCAGCCAAAAATTTTTGAATTGGATTATAACGGGAATAACCATGCTGAATATAACGTTTTGTCACCCTTTATGTTAGGTTTTACTGATGCGTCGCCTGCAAAACTCAATTTGTGACAGTAAAACTTGTCATTACCTATTTAACGGTGACAAAATGTCATATTCAGCATGGTTGTTGCTTATTTTTTTTACTAACGGTACGCCCTCTATTTTCCTATACTATGCTAAAAATTCCTATATTATTCCTATATTGTCCCAAATTTTCACTAATATTTTTTCCTATATTTTTGGACAGAAGCACTTGTAGGCCTGCATGCCTCAAAGCCTTGACATTTTTGCATTTATAGACTTGTTTTTTTTTATTAAGAAAACCACGGTAAAATAAAAATTATCCATTATGACTTGTGCATTTCCATCGGCTATCTACTGCCAAATTTTCAAAAACAATCCTTGCATTATTGACAAAGAAATAGTACATTTAGTGTTTACATCAATAAGAAGAGCAACAACAAAAGCGCCAACAATAGAGTGAGCAAGATCTAGACCCCTATCACCACAGGGTGAAAAACTAATCAACTAATTAAATATGTGTTGTTATACCGCCAGTCGCAAATTATGCACTTCAGAGGCTGTTGGCAACAACTTCACAACTTCAAATGTCTTTTTCATAGATTTATACGACTTTTATGATAAATAAACATAAACATACTTCAGGAGCCATTGTAATAACTTCCTTGTAATATTTTTGTGCTTCATCTGATTCATTCATGGCTCGGAACACACGAGCCAGTCCTAGTCTAGGTTGATAACTCTTCCTGTTGATAGGCCCAGATGTCATCAAAGGTGGCGATGAACTAGTGGGATTTATTGGTTTGTCTGTACTATTTATTGGTTTCTCTACACTTTTTACAGGTGCAGATTGCTTTTCTGAAACGACAAAAATACATGTACTTATAAATTAAAAGCAGGACATGAAACAAAGCGCTGCTTATATTGGCAAGGAACAAATGTTTTTCAGTTAACCAAAGAGTACTAAATACATATTCATCAGCTTACAAGCCCAATGGGTGAGAGGAATCTAACCTTTACATCACTGTCAAACAGTGACAACACAGAACTGAACAAGCACAGCCCGGGAAACATGACACAAAACCAGAATATCTTCTAGCGTTTTTAATTTTAAACAAGATTGATTGATTGGGATTTAAGGCCGTGCTCATGGGTATTTCACCTATATGACGGCGTGCCAGCCCAATGGGTGAAGAAAACCTCCCTTGACATCAGTCACTGGCAACATAAAAAATGAGACAGTACAAGGACAGGAAAAACCCCAAAACAATTATGCTTCCTGATGCTCCTTAGCTCAAACAGACTGAGAGCTGGAGCATCAAAAAGCTCCCGCCCAACCACCCACGTGTATGCAACATTAACAAGAGGCAACACAACAGAAATGTGAAACGCTATATGAATGCTCTGCACATTGACAATTTACTGTTCCTCTTTAAGTTGTCAATATGTTCACTAATCAAAGATACCGTCGAACCCCAGAGGGGAATTTGAAACAAGAGAAAAATAATACAAATTTTGCTTGATTTGATGCATGTCAATCATGGACTTGATAGCAACAAACAATGACGACCGTACAATCAAAGACATGACTCGAAAAGACAAAATGTGCAAATTGACAGAAAAAGACAAAAACTTGTGCTGTGTGTGGTAAGACAAGAGCTTCCTGATGCCTTGGTGCTACATTTTTTTTATGGTATGATGTTTTTTTTCTGTCTTCTTTTCTGTTACAAGCATCATCAATAGTGATTTCCCCCACCCATTGAACTGGCATGCCTTCATATAGGTGAAATACCTCTGAGCACAGCGTTACTCTCCAGTCAAACAAGCATCTTGTGCCTCTTCAGGTCAGAGAAGCAGCACAACCATTCCATTCCTTTAAGCGAAGGGATTCAATGCAATATTAGTTTTTAACAGCAACAAATCTAAAATAGATTTAGAACTGGCTCTAGGGTACCTTGTGAGTTACTTGTCTCACACTTGTGACTTGATGGGGTATTTTTCACATTAGTTTTTGATGAGGTGGGTGTTGTTCTGCCTCCACCTCTGGTTGCTGGCACCCCCTAAAGTAAAAAACAAATCAAACAACGCAATGATAGTAAAAGAAAATTACACATTATTATCATATCAGACAATTTCTAAGAATCTTACATTGTTTCCATCAAATTAGACAAGCATGCCGGATGTTCATATTAGCAGCAAATTTCAGCATTTTGTAAACTTTTCTCAATTTTACTTTAATAAATATTTGCATGTGTTCAAGATTTGCTGTGTAATTTTATTTTAAATATCTATATTTTACTAAAAAGCTCTGTAAATTTGCAGGAATATACCTTAGCAGCAGGGGCTCCTCTAGAGATAGCTGCCCCTCTTGCAGCTCCACGTCCCCCCCTTGCAGCACCCCCTCGAGCAGGGGCAGTGGCAGCTGTAAGTGAGGCAAGAAATATTAACTTATGTTTCTGAATTCTTCACATTAACTTTAATAACATTAATCCTATATTATTAAGATTGATTGATTGATTGGTGCTTTACGCCACATTCAGCGGTATTTCAGCTACGCTGTGGCTGGAACCTTTTTAACATTTAATATTTTACTCTATGACTTAACTATTTTGCTTAAAAGGCCCAAGGCCTATATTATTTGGAAGCATTTTCTGAAAAAGAAAAAAAATGCATTAGTTACGCATGTGTGAATTTTGAATATCTACATATAATCTGCTCGTCAAAGGTCCTGCCTGGGTTCAATCCCTGGTAGAGGCGTGCAGAACCTTCTTTCAGTTAATTTTTAAAATTATATACAATGTGTGTATTTTCATCCAACAGGGTTCAATTTTAATTTCTGAGGTTCTAAGTAAAAAATTATATCTTAAATCACTTTTGTCTGTAAAACTCATTGAGTTGGGTACATGTAATACATACCTCCTCTGGTTGGAGTATTAGCTGCCCCTCTCCCCTTCCCACCAGCCCCGCCTCGGCCTGCTGGACCAGCCCCTGCTTTATTGCCCCCAGCTTTAGGAGCTTCTGCCGCCTTCTTCTTGGCCTCTTCAGCTTTCAGTTTCTGTTGCCACCAGTCCTGTTCTGTAAATAAAATAGATATGATTTACACAACATCTAATGACATGGGTTGCTAACTGGTCTTGTTCAAGAATTATGATCAAGGCCCCTTTCCCACATACACCGTGTTTGGAACTGTAGAACATGACTTTTTAAAGAAGAAAAACTGTATTAATCGGTACTCAAAGTGGTCAATCAAAATGCTATATTAAGATGTGGTACGGCAGTAGTGCTATGGTGCCACGATAGTGTGACGAATTATTGCAGTAGAGTAACCGCGTCTTCAAGATTTATCACAGCATAATACCAAATGCCAATATTGTACGATGACGTCACTATGGCATCAGTATGATTCACAAGACACTAGTATGATTAACAAGACGGCTATTCGATTAAATTAATCACATGATGAAACAAATGCAGTGGGTGAATTTATAAGTATTTGAATATTGTTGTTTTTATCATAATTCTACATATTTCTCCATCTTGAGCCCTTTTGTGTGCCTTTTTCAACTTTTGCATGGCAGCTGGTGTGTTTACCTTTCATATGACCAACAAGAGTCCCAGGATACAAAAGCTTGTTATTGCTGGCATCTTGTTGAAGTCATGCTCAGTCACGGCAGCTTTGGAATCATGTCAGCACTGTGGCAAAGTCTGTAGGTATTGCGCCCCTTACAAACTATCATGAATGAAGACGCCGTCATGACATACCATGACAAAGTCATGCGTGTCACTCAATGCTGCTGTGGTCAGAGTGTTTTAAGGGTTAATTTGGTTACGGAAAACATACGGGCCCCCAAAATATTATAGGCCCAAATTGATGTCAATAAAAAATTCATACAATCTGTAAGAATCCAGCCAAATAACCAGTATTTCCTGTGACAACATTATGGAAACCTTGAGTATTGCTGTGAGTAGCTCAATTTTATGGTCTTTCAAAACTGTTCTCAAATAAATCTTTGTCAAATACATATTTAATTTAGGCCTATTGAATTTGAGATAGGAACTTGGACAACTTTCTAGGAACTCCCCTGGCGGTGGACCACTTTTTTTTCCACAACTACGGTTCAGCAAGATCTTTTGGGACATTCTCCAAAAATCTTGCTTCTCCATGGTGGCATCGGCTTCAACTACGGTGATCTACGGTAGATCACAAATATGAGCAGGGCGTGGTTGTGATTATGAAAAATTGGCAAATATAACTCTACTGTGGCAAACATCGTGTTACGTGTATGTGGGAAAGGGGCCTAACATGTAATCATATTGAATATTGCAATTGTTTGTTTGAAAGGTGTTTTCCACCATTTTCAAGGGTATTTTACTTACATAACAATGCAAACATTTAACAAAACTTGTGTGAATATAATTCAATATTTGTTTAGCGTTTATATCTAATGTACTAGACAATTCTTTAAGTTTTGATTCACCAGCCTACAGAGCTCGTGTCTTAAATACTGAGAGCTCCACTTTGTCTTGCAATCCTATCCTTTATTATCCCCTTGCAACAGAGTGTAGAGAGGAATATAGGATTCAGCCAGAACGTAAGTAGGTACGTACATGTACATATGTGCGTGCGTGTGTACATAGGTACATAATGGTGAGTTTGTCATCACTCTAGCGGCTTTATTTATGGATGAATTTTTAAAAAACTTTATACACATGCTTACTGAGTAAATCTCAAGTTTGAATTTCAGGGTAGTAGGGTCAAGGTCTTTTGGGTTAGCCTATTTTAAAGAAAAGCTTGTCATTCTAGCGGCTTTATAGATGAATTTTTTGGAAACTTCACACAGATGCTTATTGAGTAAATCTCTTGGACAAGTTTGAATTTCAGGGTCAAAGGTATTTCGTCTATTTTTAGAAAAAGTTTGTCATCACTCTAGCGGCGCTTTATATATGGATGAATTTTTTTGAAACTTCACACACATGCTTAATGAGTTAATCTCTTGGAGAAGTTTGAATTTCAGGGTCATAGGGTCAAGGTCATTTTGGCTATATTTAGCACGAGTTTGTCATCATTCTAGCGGCTTTATTTATGGAAGCATTTTACAAAAATATCCCACACATGCTTATTAAATAAATTGTTTGTACAAGTTCGACTTTCAGGGTCGTGGGGTCTAGGACATTATGGCTATTTTTAGGAAAAAAGTTGTCGGCACTTAAAACAACTTTATTTATGGGATGGATTTTTCCTTCTCGAGAGTGGTAATTTTCATCCAAAAATCATGTTGTGTGGGATTCTTTTTTCCATATAATTCCACATGCCTCTTTTTTTTGACAAAACAACAATAAACAAACGAAAATAAATGAGTGTTGTGCGCACATCGGATCCCACATACGTATGTGGGATAAAGTATCCCATGTGGTGTTCTCACATGGATTTTGCAGAGTATTATATGGGGGAAATACTGCTCCCATTCATAACAGTTCTAGTCAATGTTCTACAACAGCATACATATCCAGTTTTCAGAAATATACAGGAGATATACAGATACGGTAACGTGCATGTAAATAGCATAGGCTAGGCTACAATTTCTTCAATATCAAGAAACTAAGGCCCACTATAAACCTTGAGAAGGCGCAGATTTGCTTATAAAAGAAAAAACAAGTTTCAGCTCATAGGAAAAGAAAGTACAGTATTCTCACCCGTCAACAAAAGAGGAGCGGACCCAGAAGATGGTTTACCCTCTACTTCAATACTGGCAAGAAACGAGCCTTTAGCCTCTGACAAAACCTTTCCTGCCCCATCCCCTGGGGTACTCTCATACTGGGCAAACTGAGAAGCACCCAATAGGTAGAGGGGATAACTACTGCCTGGTTGGATTTCAACCAAATGCTGACATGTCTGAAATTACACAAAAAAATAGCTTACAATATTACAGGGTTTGGATTGCTGATGGCAATTGCTCTGAGAACACCAGGGAGCTCCCTAGTATCATATAGAAAATTTAATGTTTATCCAGCAATAAAGTATGTGTTAACTCTTAATTCTTCAGCCCCTTACAGACTTTCTTGCCTGCCTTCTGTTGATACCATATGAAGCCTCTATGAAACATATACAGTGCTTGCTAGGCTGCCCCCTACAGAAACACAGTTCAAAGAAAATAATTTCAACAAAATTAGGCATGGGGAAGGCAGAGAAGCCCTGAGCCGTAAGTCTGAGGCGTCATCAGGGGTTAAAGATTTAATTATGTCATATGAAATCAGTCATTTACTTCTTGCAAAACTGCAGCATGTTAATTCTTACCTTTTCTTGAAGCGTCAGTAGATCAGGACTTTGTGGTATTGTACAGTGTTCAATAAGGGCAGAAAGTCGCTGACATCTAAGGGATGTAACTTTGGGATCACATTTATCTCCCTTTGGTAAAAGGTTTAACAAATTTGAATGAGCTTCTAATAAAACCCACTCTGTTTGTTTATAAATATCTCCACGAGACATAGTGGGTAGAACATGTGATGATAGCAGTGCTGCCCTGCAACAAGTAAAAGAAAATTGTTTTTTTCAGATTCATAGGTTTTAACCCTCTCAGCCCGTATTCCCGGTTTATCAGGAATATCTAACTTCAAACTCTGCCGAAATCCCGCTTTATCGGGAATCAGGTCTGCACTCTTAAAACCCAGGTCAAAATTAATATTAACAGCCAATCAGAATAAAGGATTGTATTTAGTGCGGAACTGTTC
>JAVFBY010005908.1:0-13804 GCA_034781015.1 Tonicella lineata
CGTTGGAACTACCACTAAACAGACAGTCTTTTTGATGTTGTACAAAATGTCATGGGAGATAGAATAATCTGAACAAACATTCAGCAAACACTGGAGAGACCTTGCAGAGGGACACAATAGACAAAGATAGTCTGCGTACAGCAGATGGTTAATAAACATACCAGCAACATTACACCCTACCCCAGCCTTGGTCAATGACATATCAAGGTCATGGAGATACAACGAAAACAGAGAAGGGTAAAGATGATTGTGATTGACAATAGCATATAACAGAAAAAGTAAAGCACTTTGAAGTTTTATTCTGGCTTGCATTGCTATTTGCTGACAGTCAAACGTATTATTTCACGAAATATCGCTTGACAGTCAGTAAAGGCCATCTCGTATAATTCAGAGCTAGTGTGGAAGGCAATTTATTTATACATATAACCGCCTAACGGAGTTCGCAATGTCCTAAGCCGATAAAACAACTTGTGCTAATTTATCATTAACAATTATAAATAGACTGCAACAATAAACAAAGCTAACACAACACCTAATTGACACCTATCAATTCTTAAGAGGATACCACAGCATGATATCTGAAGCATATATGAATTATCTGTTTACTATCTAGCCAGTGTGCACATTACAAAACTAAACTAATGATATGACGAAAGTAAACATGCTCTATTTGCTGATGACATTATCACTAGGTTCATGCATTTGGGTTTGGGACACGAATGCGAACCGATATTATGATTCAAATTGGTGCTTAGAAATAATGGATACACTACAACAAAACATAATGGGTAAACGGCACTAGAATACTTTTTTTAAAGCTTCGTATGACAGTAAATATCAATCAGAAGCATATATATCTATATATTTAGGAAAAGTTTAATAGATTCCAGGAAATATAAATATTAATTTTAACTTAATAACAAATAGATCAAACCTCGACAAAGAAAAATACATTAACTTTTTAGGCCTATATATGTCTGAGTTCAATATTTATATCAACAATGAAATTAGTTTATATAACATAATAGACTTTGAACTAAAAATAGTGCCTCCTTTTTATTTTTGCTTACAACAAATTCAGTATAACTTTTTGTCTATAAAACCTTTGCAAAGCGTAAGAAACACAAAACATATCTTTTCAGACCATAATTTGAAAAAGTGGGACGAACTTACAACATCTGAGGCAACTTTGTACCAAGCATTGTTCTCATTGAATTACAGGAAATTGTATGTTTCTACGATTAGCGATTTTCGAAAAAAAATAGGCTTTAAAATGCAGACTGTTCAAAAATGTTAATGCCTGAGAGGGCCAATTTAAGGGTAAGGGCAATTGAAACAGTTAGTCAGTTCGGTCAGCGGGGAGTATGATTGCCAGATAATCCATTTAATCCTTAACACATGTCAAATAGAAACTTCCTTTTGTCTGGAGTATGTGGCTCCACCTAGAACGGTAAACATTTTTACATTAGCATACTGACTGCATGAAATGCAGACCTGTTAACCTGTCTAGGATCCATCTTGTCTACCTTTGAGCTCTAAAGCAGTGTCACGCGATCAGTCTGAGTGGACAATTCTATGTTGGACGCTTTTAATCGACCCCAGAGTCAGCTGTTTACACTACAGATACAAATGCACAGACACGCATTTACAGTCCCCACATTTTCCTAAATACAGTAACTGATATAAGGCTATCACCAATATCCATCTATCTCCATAGCGAAAGCCGTATTTAGGACCTATGCAGATTACACCAATAAAAGGCCCACTAACCACGAGAATACACACAAATTGAGTGTTAGCTTATTAATATAAGTAAACTATTTATCACTACAATAAAATTTATTTACCTAAAATATACAATGCAACGTTTCCCGTTGTTGTAATTCGGCAATAAAGCGATCAAGGAGGCCAAATACATGTGTATCCTATTATAGCAGCGTTAGCTTTAACTAATAGTGTCCAGTTATCGTTACCCTAATGTAGGAACGCGCGCATGTTGGGGTCGCGTCTTTAATTTTTGTGTTTCCACAAAAACTTTAACCGTTTACTTGGATTTTAAAGAAAAAAGGACATCACAACTTCCGTTCAAGGTCTTGCTGGACCCCTTTGGCTCAAAATCGACGATTTTTTTTTCTCTTTAAAATAAAAGTCTAAAAGGTGTTAGTGATTAGAGGGATTATCTGGTGTTAATGCTCCCCCGCCGACGAACTGGTTAACTGTTACAATAACCCTTAAACCTTAATTGGCCTTTTATGGCATATCATATTTTTGGCACCTTTTACATTTTGAAAGCATTTTTCTCGAGAACCGCTCATCGTAGAAACATCAAGTTTGTTGGATTGTAAAGAGCACAGTGGGTGCTGAAAAGACAGTGCTTCAATTTTTATAAGATTTGCTTGCGTTTTTTTTTTAAGCTTTACTAAGGTTGTATAGACATAAACTTCTACTGAAATTGTTCTAAGCAAAAGTTTAAAACAATGAGGCACCGTTTTTAGTTTAAGGTGTATTCTTTTACATTAACTAATTTATTTTGTGATGTACATATTAGACTCCAATAAATAGGCCTTGAAAAACGCAGTGTATTTTTTTCTTTCGAGGTGTAATCAATTTTTAATTAATATAGAAATAATAATTCGATCTTCAAAACATGTGCATAATATATGATCCTGGGAATTAAAGCGTTTCAAAAATATACACATATATGCTTCTGATTGATATTCATTGTCATAAAAAAGCTTTCAAAAAACATTTTACCCAAAATGGGGGTCCAGCAAGACATTTAAAGCAAAAAACAGAAAGCTCATAATTTTTTCTATCTGGAAAAAATTAAGCCTATATGACAGTGGGAGAGAATAGCATAAAAGTATAAATTCCACACCGAGTGATGTGCGACATGCGGAGCATATGTGTGTCGGCCATCGATTCAAAACACCGATTGGTATCTTCCGACTTGAGTCAGTCACTGTCGACTTGAATATGTCGAGTGACATGAACTTTATGCTTATCCCCTTTTAAGATAACTGTAAAGTAGCCGACTGTTTGTCCATATCATTCCAATTCCCAAGTAACTCAATCAATCATCAACCCAATCCGATTCAAATCAGATCTATATTAGCTCCCCGGTATTGTTACTGTTGCTATTTAGATCTGAGCATCGCCTAGTAGACTTCATTCACTGTAAAAATGTTTCAATGAAAATTCAGATAGCAGGGGGGCTGTAATAAAACATAAATGCTTGATCGCTATGGTAGTCTTCGGGCAATCCCCGACCCAACACACCTTTGCGAGATAAGCGGCCCTCTGATTGGTCATCCAATCGACACCATATATAAGTAGGCGATGTCCTCAGATCTACATAGCGAGAATACACTACCGGAGAGTTACATGTAATATAGATCCGATTTTAATCAGATCAATCATCAACCAGATATAGATATAATCAAAGCTTTACCATTACCTCTGTCAGCAGCATACAGATATGTTGGGTAGATCACCAACGACACGACTACCTGGAATTGAAACCAAAATGTACCAGAAACTTTATTAGATCAGTAGGCCTATCGTCGCCATTTACTACATTTTATTCCGTATGGTTACGCGGAACAAATCCTTTTGACCGTCTGCGTTTGAAACCGTTTTCAAAAGTAAGTAGGGCCTACTCACATCAATATATATATATTCAACACATACTAGTAACAAGTATGTGCTATCTGATAAGGGAGCCATTTTGCAGCCTGGTCTTAGTTGTAGACAAGAGAACAAGGTAATCAGGAAAAAGCAAATGGGTGATAAACATATCATGTTACTGAGGTGGTCGTGTGCTATCATTATTGACATAATGTTGTAAGTCGTTTAGGTAAATGTTAAACAAAGTGGGGCTACAGACACAGCCTTGTTTTACACCTACTTCTGATATAATAGATTCAGATATACCTTTTGGGGTTTTAACAGTATATGTTATGTTTTCATACATACTTTTTATCAATAGCAATATTTAACCATTAACCTTATGTTTTAATAGTTTATGAAACAGCACATATGGACAACTGAATCTAAATTGCATTGTACTTTAAAACATTAAGTATAGGCCCTACGTAAAACACCCTATTAAACAAACAAATCGGCCCTATATATACAAAATATGGATTTTCCGCGCTTGTTTCCTCAAAACTGGAGCCCAGCGTTTTAGGATTTTGGGCTTGCCTTTGTAGTCGAACCCCATTTTGAAACCAATACGTACTATCTAGCTTTTCAACGCAGACCTTGGATATATATACATGCACTGGCGAAGGTTTCGATCAAATGGTCGAGCCCTTTTTAACCATATATGCAATTCATATGGAATATTTCTTATTCTCGCTATATTCAGATGGTATAAATTTGCGTCAGCTGGGAAAAAGACGACAGTTTTCTTAGCTGAAATCGCTTCTCTGAGCTTTCTCACTTTCAAAGCTTCCGGGTCCTGGACCCTTCGCCTATTGTGGGCTGGGATAGTCGATCCCCTGGCACCCCCCTTGGGGCAGTCCTGGATACACCACTGGTCACTATGTGTTATAGATAAATAGTGCAGCAGTGAAACTAGAAGCGGTATACGCACATCAGAATAATACCCTATATAGTATATATAGAACGGGGTCAATTCTGTAAAAGTTTGTTTAACAGACACGAACATCGCAGCCTAGTGCCAAGAACCCATTCAATGTATTGACTTACATTAAAGCTAATAACTTATAGCATTTATTCCACAGTTGTCGTGGGCGAATCGCTGGTACAATGGTCAATGGAATTTTCTTGTACAAGAATAACTCATCAGCTCACAGAATTTGGGCATATTTGATAGGAATAAAATATCCAATATTCTTATTGGAAAATCTCGGCTTTGTGGAACTGGAGACAAATATTTGTAGAAGACCAGTATCAATATCAGTAAATTCTCCCCATCGATACGATTCTTTCGAGTTTAACTAATTCAGTTATAGCCAGATGCCTTGTTCTTTGTGTCACGCCGTCGGATAATATTTGCCTCTTATATGCACGAATTGTCCCATTCGTTATAGCGAATCGGCCTACATGGCAAATATATGGTAATGGCTATATATATACTATATATATTTTTATAAATGCAGAGAAAGAAAATGATATATATTTTTATAAAGGCAGAGAAAGAAAATGTGACATGCCTCCGGGATCTGCGTTAACCATGTAGGTATTAAAAATATGATGGCGCAAAGTAGGCCGTAAGCTCTAAATATTAGTGTTCCTTATTACAACTATATAAAATTCCAAATTCAAGCTCACAAAGGGATATTTGAAAATGAGGACCAACGTTCTAACATATAGGCTACTCTTTTAATAATCTAACCTAATATGCTGTAAGATGAGCTAACCGACACTCCATCAATGTAAACCCACGAAAGATATATAAACAATTAAACAGTATATATAGATTCTGAACGTAAGTAGGACATTAGATTTCGTCTGGAAATACCGGCAAAACAGTGTTTACAAAGACTGGGGGGTATTTCATATTCCTAAAGGATAGTAAATCATAAGGGGAATAATCTGTAGGGAGGGGAGGGGGAGGGGGGGGGGGGGATTCATTCCATGGAAACAACTAACACATTGTATGATGAACTGCAGAGAAAACGCTAAAATTAAATGTCGTGACGGAATGCGATACTATAAAGTGGAATTTATTCTTCACTCTTCAGGGTTATCCGATCCACTATATGGCTGCAGTGCTCAGTCTGAGAAATGTCTTCTCACTCTTCAGGGTTATCGCATCCACTCTCGCTGCAGTGTTCAGACTACGAAATGTCTTCTCGTTCTTCTGGGTTATCGCATTCCACTCTAGCTGCAGTGTTCAGTCTGTGAAATCTCTTCTCATTCTTCTGGGTGATCGCATTCCACTCTAGCTGCAGTGCTCAGTCTGTGAAATCTCTTCTCATTCTTCTGGGTTACTAGTATTGCATTCCACTCTAGCTGCAGTGCTCAGTCTGTGAAATGTCTTTTCATTCTTCTGGGTGATCGCATAACACTCTAGCTGCAGTGCTCGGTCTGAAATCTCTTCTCATTCTTCTGGGTTATTGCATTCCACTCTGGCTGCATTGCTCAGACTGCGGAATGTCTTTTCATTCTTCTGGGTGATCGCATTCCACTCTCGCTGCAGTGCTCAGACTGCGAAATGTCTTTTCATTCTTCTGGATTATCGCATTCCACGTTGGATGCAGTGCACTTCCCACATTACTAAGATTATTTCCACATTCACTAGGGTTTATGTGAGAGGTGGGATACGATGTCCAATGTAAATAAGGTTATCCTAAAGGTATTCAATTGAAGAAAACTATGTAGGTGACAGAGCTGGCCATGGGATAACAGGGTTATTGCCATATTGGTGTCGGCTAGAAAAGGCGTACCTTGAAACATAGCTATGATCTTAGGAGTCTTATCTTTGTTTTAGCAACATGTAAATATTATATGCCTTTACCTCTCGTTTCCTTCATTGTTCATTTGTGGGCTGGTATGATTAATAAAACAGGCTCTGGACACGCATATTCAAGCCAAAATCAATCATCTATCAAGGGTGCTCTGTGGCATCCATATGACTTTCCAGGGCCAGTAATGTATATATATATATCGTAATTCAGCATGATCTAAAAGATAATGTCAAAATCTTCATGGCACATATTCAATTTGTGGTGTACCAGTTTTGGTGTTGAGTTACTAGAAGTGTTCAGGCAGTCATTGTGGTTAAGTTCTTCTACAGTATATTTATGGTCTTTTAATGTCTACTATTACATCTTCTATAGAATTTACGGTGTATTTCGCTCTCGCCAACATTCCACTACATACCGCTTATACTCGTTTTTTTTTTAGAAAAAGGTTTAAAGGCGAAGGGGAATTTAGCCTCAGCAGATAAGACGATTTATATGAATTAAACCATCAGGATGTCGGCGTCCTGCTTATTTTATATCAGCAATATTTTTTATACGCATATTCATTGCTCTTAAACATTGAAATAAATAATTTAAATCTGCATATTCTATGGCAGTCGTTTTTTTAATAACTGATATGTCAAGATCTCATCAACATTCCTATACTTTCATCGTTTAAGTGGAGTGACTATTCCTTCTTCTAAGCATTTTAACCACGTATAGGGCCCTCTGGAGTAAAACAGTATGTTTTTAACAGTATGCATTTTGACAAAACTCTGGAAGAACAATCATTTTTCATCAGAAAATTTATATAACTTTTCACATTTCTGTTGTGTGACGTTTATTTATACTGTTGCATGCCCGCAGATCGTTGGGCATTTGGAAGTAGAATTTGTTTGTTGTGTTGGGTTTTTTTCCTGTCCTTGTCCTGTCTCGTCTTTTATATTACCAGTGACATCAAGGGAGGTTTTTTCCACCCATTGGGTTGGCACGCCGTCATATAGGTGCATGAAATACCCCTGAGCACGGCGTTAAACCCTATGCAATCACACCAACTAAACTAACCACGTATAAAGGCGGTCTAGCTGTTCTCTCTGGATAACTGTCCAAAACTGTGAAATAACATAGGTTGAGTCTTCTTCAGTATGTTTTTCTTAACTTCTAGAGTCCTTCTTCTTAATGTTGTTGTGGTTCGTGGACCTGAGCTATACGAAAATGGTTCCACATCGCTTATTTGGAAGGACACTCTAAGGCCTCTATCCAGCTTCTTTTTTTCACAATGTATTTCCAAATATTGTACTTTGGCGTCGTCGAGAGATTCTTCAAGTGCCAGGATCCAGACAACTTCAACATTATCAACAGCCATCAATAGGAGAACAGCCTCTCTTCGTATACGAATATAGTTCAGTCGGTTTGGTATTTTGCAGAAAATCTGTTGGATC
The DNA here is from genome assembly GCA_034781015.1 of Tonicella lineata. Classification (NCBI taxonomy): domain Eukaryota; kingdom Metazoa; phylum Mollusca; class Polyplacophora; order Chitonida; family Mopaliidae; genus Tonicella; species Tonicella lineata. The sequence continues at coordinate 7,877 of JAVFBY010005908.1, forward strand.
TTTCTCCATTTACATATACGGTGAATTCAATGAGCTGTGGGTGAACATGTTCTCCAGGCTACAGAGTTATAGCTGCGAAATTCGTAGCTCGAAGGTCCATTTTTATCATTTATGATATATTAGTCAATACCTTTTCGAATGTCCATTTTTATCATTTGTGATGTTAGCCAATACCTTTTCGACCTTTTCGAAGGTCCATTTTTATCATTTGTGATATTAGTCAATACCTTTTCGAAGGTATTGGCTAATATCACAAATGAACCTTTGAGCTACGAATTTCGCAGCTACCAGAGATCCAGTCAGGATATCATTCATAGTTTACATGTTCCAGCTGAACAGAATTGTTATATAGTGTAAAGGGTTAATTGTTTTCTGTTCTCACCAATGACACCTGGAATGTGATTATAGTCTGGAGGAAAGGTGACCACATATATTAGATCCAGGTTCCGTTTATAATAATCCTGTATTGGCACATTTGCGGAATGACTATATCCGTTAACACGGGACCGGGATATAACACCACGGGAGTGTGGACTGGGACATAAACAGATTAACAAAGCATAAAGACCCCTGCATGTGCCGTGCTAATCACAAAAGTCGTAGTCGTTAATAGTCCACGTATAGGTGGTGTGGAATGAGTGGCATAAACCCATTTTACGTGAAGCGCTGGTGTGGTCTTTTCGGTTGCAGTTTTTTTTATAGCAGTTCAGTATATAGCTAATTTATTTGTCGGCAAGGTGTCTGTAAAGTTATCGCAAATTCAATTTAATATCTTTTTTGTATAAGTTATATTACATTTTTTGTTTTGTTTCGTTAGGCTTCTGGTTTATCTAGGAGCCGAAGATATATATATATGCTGACTTCTCATTAAATGAATATATAGACTCGGCATGTGCGTGGGGTGCATACATGGAAGACAGAGGTATATATGATATATCAGACAACAGTGGCCTTTTACTCCAGACAAGCTAATAGAAACCACATTGATTTGGTGGCATCACAGCGGAAGGTGAGGGGTTCCTGTCTAGTCAGTCAAACTGTCTGTGTATACTGTATACATGATAAGAAAACCCGCTATAACATGAAACGACCACCTGTGAAGATACCTGTTTCGTCCATTCTAAATTCGCGAATATTCTACGAGACACCACCTCAACAGCTTGTTTTCGATGATTTTTGTTCACACAATTATCGACTTTTCGTTGTTTCCGAAACTCGCAAAATACACAAACTTATATAGATTATCTTGAAAGTTTAATATTTCATAATATTTTTCATTGGTTTTTATATAGGTCAACTTCCTTGTTCCAACCATCTTCTCTAGCCAGGGTTTTTTTCCGAGGTAATGCAGAGTTGATGGGAATAAAACCCTTGGCTAGCGAAGATTTGTTCCAACGTAAGTGTATCTTTAATATTTGAGAAAGAGAACATATATATTTGTTACATCATGTATATGGCTTCCAAAACTATAGCTGTAGCACCTATAAAGGATGTGGTTGGTTCACGGCCTTTGCATTACCCGGCTTCAACAGACTCATCCCTATATATACTGGTTTCAATTGAACTTGGCGTGGATCAATAATCTTCTCTGAGTTCTGTTGAACTTGACGTGGATCAATACTCTTCTCTGCGTTCTGTTGAACTTGGCGTGGATCAATATTCTTCCCTTATTTCTGTTGAACTTGGCGTGGATCAATAGCCTTCTCTGAGATCTATTAAACTTGGCGTGGATCAATACTCTTCTCTGAGTACTGTTGAACTTGGCGTGGATCAATAGTCTTCTCTGAGTTATGTTAAACTTGGCGTGGATCAATAGTCTTCTCTGAGTTTTGTTGAACTTGGCGTGGTTCAATAGCCTTCTCTGAGTCATGTTGAACTTGACGTGGATCAAAAGTCTTCTCTGAGTTATGTTGAACTTGACGTGGATCAATAGTCTTCTCTAAGTTCTGTTGAACTTGGTGTGGACCAATAGCCTTCTCTGAGTTCTGTTGAACTTGGTGTGGATCAAAACTCTTCTCTGGGTTCTGTTGAACTTGGGGTGGATCAATAGTCTTCTCTGAATTCTGTTGAACTTGGCGGGGATCAATCTAATTTTTTTATGTGTTATTATCACTAACGTTATACTTGTTATCAAGGATATAAGTAGGCCAATTTGGCCTATATTGTCTTGAATCGAATAATTTAAAGCTTCAAACTTTAACATCTTCTCTGGGTTCTATTAAGCTTGACGTGGATCAATTGTATTATCGAGAGATATGTACCCCTAGGTTCACCAGGGTTCCTGGCAAATTTCAGCGGTTCAAAGGCACTAAAAAAAAGTATCCCCTGTATATGGGTCTGCTCAGATTGATTTTTTTTGTGGTGTTTAACGCCGTGTTCAGAGATATTTCGCCTAAAGACAGCGTGGCATTCCAACAGATATACAGCAGGTTGCATTTATACATGCCACGTTAACATGTTAAGGTATACCGTATTGGTTTCTTGACTGGAATCGATAATCCCAATAGTTTAAGAAACATATCCCCGGATGTTTCTAAAAGAGGCAATATAATCTCAACCGCCCTTACAAAAAAAACAAATAAAAAAAACAGGGCACCACAACCAATCTGCTTTATGTAGCCCTTAGCTCTGGGGACACAGGGGCATCAGGAAGCTCCCGTCAACTACCCACAGGGACTGATCAGAAAGAATGAGATAAATGAATATCTATCAAACTAAATGTAAGAAATTGTTTTCTGCAAGTCATTCCTAAGTGTATGGCATAAATTGAGCAAATGACAATAATAATATTGGTTTTCGGAATCGAGAATGATACTTAACTATACCAAATTCTCGATACTTAACAAAAAGTCATTATTTAATGACAAAATTTACTACCAGTTTATAATAAAGATTACATGTGCCCAACAGTGATACATATAGTCGCACGCGACTCGGTATGCTGAAAGTGTTATACTTTATAGCATGTAGTACGCCGTCATATGGGTGAAATACCCCTTATCACCGGCATTAAGCCATGATCATGCAGTAAACTACAGTAGCTAAATTGTCTAAACATTATCATAATTATGTCATGTTCTAACCAGGAACCTGTTGAGTTCCGGACTTCAGTACGGGTAAACACTATAGAACGTTCGAGATATGTCATAAACATGAAATCAGATTCAGACATTTTATTGGCGGACATGTCGTTTAGTTATTTTTATTTTAAAAATGCGTTAAAGCGTAATTGAATACATTACAGATCTGCTCAATTAAAGGCTCCAAAAAATGGCTTGCATTCCAATAAAAATACTGCAGGTTGCGGTATTGCGTATACGTGCCACAAGAAGTCCATTAACTAGTTATGATGGACTTCTGCTACCAAGTTAACATGTAGGCCTACCGTATTGAGTTATTGACTGGAATCGATAATCCCAATAAATGGAGAAAAATATCCCCGGATGTTTCTGACAGAGGCAATATAATCTCATCCGCCCTTACCAAAATTGTATCAATAAAATATATATTATCTGTAATCTACGTCACCCATGCATTAGCAGAGAAAGGGATTTAAGTGTGTAGTACAATGTTCCGGAAGACCTGGCTATCATATTTGAGCCTTTTAGATATAAAAGCCACTACCTCATAATATTTTTTTAAAACTACATGTAGAAGTTTAAATTAGTTTATTCCAACGGGAGTTTGATAACAAAAGGTGGTAGGCTATAGTCAACATATAGTGCACTATATAAGGGAAAATCACATTCATGAGTACTTTAAAACACTTTGTTTTTAATTATAATACAGCATATTTGACAATGTTGAAGTGGTCTAAAAATCTAAGATATACGAAGTCCAATTTTATTTTGCTATATACCGTTGTAACTCACTGGAAACCTCGATTTCTCTCTCTCTCTCTCTCTGCTTTGTTCCCAAGGCTGGGGAGATTCTGTTTATATGCATTTACCCTTCAAACCTTCAACATGGAGTAACGCCATCTAATCTATGATTAAATTTCACCTACATATTTAATAAACAACGGGTCTCAAAATAGTAAGCCTGTGTCTACATCAATCAGTGAGAGGCTCACGCCGATCACTTATGTTTTTTATTTTATTTTATCTTATTAAAAGCGACACAGTCCGCCAACAATGAGGCAATTACACATTATTATAGCATCACATGAGTAATCTATGTATCATTGGTCCGAAGGTATGTTAGTCCGAAGGTCCATTGGTCCGAAGGTCCGTTACTCCGAAGGTCCATTTATAATCTACAATGCACATCAACAGCATTAACAGGCAACACCTATATAGACAATTCAACTTGTCTATGTCAGCATGCAAGCGAGCCTCGTAGACAAGGATAACTTTCTATTAAATCAACAGTAGTATAACTTCAATTCATCACTGGCCATCATGTATATTGGGTCCGTGACTTTTTGTTGTTTTTGCCATTGACATCAACGATCAATTTCTCGTTTGGCCGGACGACTATAATGAGTGAAATAACCTTAAGGGAGATGGGAAACTGTAATAAACGACCGACCGAAAGCTTTTAGAAGTAAGTTCATTAAACCCACTGTAACTTATAGTAAGTATATGTTTGGCCAAATTATATTTGAATTTGTCTATGACAAAGCTATTACAGTATTATGCCCTACAAACACATTTTAAAGTTTAATTCGGACTAACGACTCGAGCCTTCGGACTAATGGATCTTACGGACCGATGGACCATCAGACTATAACGGACCAATGCACCTTCGACTAACGGACCAATGGACCTTCGGAGTATCGGACCTTCGGATGAATGGACCTTCGGACTATCGGACCTTCGGACCTGCACCCATATATTATATACACAATGAAAAAAGTTAACCACCCCCTATATTTTTTACAATGATTTGTCTTATACGAGGTCTGGCTTTCTGTGCGGGCTATTTGTTTTACAATGACCGTATACATGGAAGGATATTCTTATTCACATGTAACTATTATAAGTCTTCATGTTAACATGTACAGATATTCAATCCATTCAAAAATACACTCATGTCAAGTCTAAAGTCTATTTGAACAACCTTTGGTCTGGAATTCGATTCACAATTTTTTTATAGGCCAACTTGACCTATTTTACACGGAAAACTTACCTGCTCTGCCAGAGGTGTTCTTGATCCAATATAACCCTAATAAAACTAACTTTAAGTTGGCTTTAAACAGAAACTGTTTACTGTAATATCGTTAGATTATTATCACAAAATGCTAAAATGAGAGTTGTGTATATTTATTCGAAGCATATATGCTCATCTGATTTGTTTAACGCTGCATACCATACACTAGGGTTTAGCTATATATTGGTGGGCGTGCCCTATTGTACGTTTCAAACTGACAGCGATAGCAGTGATATGAAATATATATGACCTAAAGCTCGCTGCACGGGGTTTCATCATCGCTATAAACAGACACACCCGAACAAAAAAAAAACGGCCCGGGCGATATTTTACACGCATTCTTAGGATTAGGTCAATCTCAATAGAATACATATAGGCTATAAGAGAGACAGAGTGTGGTTTAAAACCGAATTATATTGCCTTGCTAGGCAAATTGACTGAATTATATTCTCTTGATATAGGCAAACTAGAAGCTATAAATACTTTATTAACAAGAACAACTTCGAATATGCATGGGTGGCAACTTCTTTTTCAAATTGGTTGCACAGTTTTAATCTCTTTCCAGAGATCTTTAACAACTAAATTATCATTTATTTGTTAATATTCTTAAAAATGAGATTAAAACGTTGTAACTAATTCAAAACAAACTTTCCATCCATACGGAAGTTATTCTTAGTAGTATATAGTAAGCACTTCGAACCATATGCGTTATTATGTATTCACTCCGCACGAGATTTCACTCCGCACGGCCTTCGTTATTATGTATTCACTCCGCAC
>JAVFBY010006019.1:0-13802 GCA_034781015.1 Tonicella lineata
ATTAAATAACGTCATGCATATGATGGAAAGAAAGCACACCGCCCGATTTTGTACGTTTTTCAATAAATATAACGTATCGCAGTTTTGCTCTGCCGACAGAAAGTTCTGTAGCAATGATGTCATTTTGGGTAGCAAATTGCGATGCGAATCATGCGATACCGCGTATTTTGTGCCTTGGACTACATGTACATGTACCTTAAATGATCTCATTCTATTAAATTATATGTCTGTAGTCTGTATTCAAAGCCAAAGTAAAGGAATATCTTTTTAACAATTAACAAATACAACCCAGCAATAACATGTTTCCATCTGTTTATCTATATATGTTATTTGTTAAAGAGGCTATGCCTAAGAATTTCGGTATGAAACTTTATTAGAGTTTCGTGAAAATTAAACACTTTCCTTTTCATTTAACTGATCACACTAGTTGTGAAGTTGAAGGTAAATGACTTTTGGCTAAAGCCTTCCTCGTGAATACATTAGACATCTAAAATTTTACAAACTTTATTATTATATTAACACGCTACATTGCATATTCACGGTGGTGACATTTTCTGAAAGGTTATATTTTGGGCCATACTACTATATAAAGGCCGATTTAATTAGTTTCAGTCGACTTTTGGCCTTTATCTGACGTAAAGCATTCCTTTCTCAAGCCTACTGATTGATAATTGTTTTGCGTTTTTAATCTTATATATATAATGTACGCCATGCTGTTTTGTTATATTTATTTTATAAGCCTGGGATAAAACAAGCCATTTTGGTTTTAATCTCGTAGATATTATATTTATGGTATGGAATTTTCTATTTATTGTATTATGAATTTGATTAAAATTGAATTGCATTGAATTGAAAAAATACTACTGCATTGCTACATGTACCGGTACTTAAGTAGCTTTTTTTTTGTTTTTTTTCCCACACCAAGTTCTTCATCCTGTACTGGTCTTCTACAATATCTTCTTGTTGTTCGTTGCCAGTGAGTGACGTCAATGGTGATTTCCTTCACCCTTTGGGCTGGCACATAAGAGGAAGAAAAAAAAATATTATGATCAATCAAGCAAACAAACTACATTCAACATTGATACATCTTCATTTATCTTGAAAATAACAATTGAGATTTTGTATATTATTTTATTTAAATCCATTATTCCAATTTATCAATTTGTAAATGATATACTTTTGTCTGGTATTTTCTCTGTAGGAAGCTGGCAAAGAGCACAGTCGCTTGTTAAAGGTGATACGAGGTCAGTTGGAAGATGTGGCAATAGTTGGTAAAGCAGCTGACAATGGTAGAGATTTGATGGTGCTATTCTCACCCAAACAAGTGGATTTATCTAGTACATAATAATCAGATGATTTTCCATGATCAACTTCAAAATGTATGCACTCAGTACAGGGGTTTAGCCAGAAATCCAAAGTATTATGTCTAAAATGTTTTCCAACATGTTTTCCAACATTTTCCAACACTTTTTAAGTAACAGAGTGTCCAATTTTCACAATTGCCTAATATCCTGCATGTTAAAGTTTCTTAAAACCAGTTGTCCAAATGAGGCAATTGTTCAATTCAGGGTGTTCAAAGGATGAGTGGACACCCCTCTGCCTAAGACCTTGACTCGGTATCACAGTAGTAATGTGATATCGACGACACAGACTATGCCTTCTCTTATAACTGTTAAAATTGTTCATCATATTCACCTTTAAAGGCCCACTAACAGCAATAAGCGCGCACAAGTTGCCTGGAAGCTTAAATATAAGCACACTATTTATCACTAAAATGACATTTTTTGTTCTAAAATATACAATGCAACGGTTCCCGTTGTTGTAATTAATCAATAAAGCGCTTAAGCTAGTAGTGTCCAGTTATCAATACCCTTATGTAGGCATGCATGCAAAAAAAATATATCTTTTTTTTTTGTTGCAAAAATCAAATCTTTTACTTTGATTTTAAAGAAAAATTGGACACCAAAACTTTCAGTTTATAACAAAAGCAGAAAGTTCATAATTTTCATAATCTGAGAAAAACACAGAAACTCGCTATTTTTTTTATAAGCAATTTTACGCCTTCTCGCTGTTAGTTGGCCTTTAATCAGTTATCCCTTGGTGTGTGTGGAGTACATGTATGTGACCAATTTTTAGATATCCTACGAACAAACTGTGGTAGCTTGTGCTTTGGAAAGAAACTGTACTACTTTATATACAGGACTACTTATAGGTTGATTGGAAACTGTTTTGTATTGTATGTTTGAAGTATTTTTTTTTATAAAATTTTGTAAATGTTAAAAGATTTTTTAAATGGTTCCTAACCCTGTGTGGAGTCATACACTGTATGTGGATCGGCAGGATCGCCATATGTAATTTTTTTCTCATTTGTTGGTCACGTAGTGCAAGAAAGTGCAGGAAAAACAATAGCACACCTTTATCCTCATTTGTCACCTGCAGATTGAAAGCGCCACTCATTGCCAATGAACTTAGATTATTATGGCATGTACGCACATGTGTTGTTGTTTTTTTCGGTCGATCATGGCGATATGACTTTCAGGCCCCCATATGTGATTTTTCCAATATGCTAATTGAGAATCATGTGGGATTAACTCAAATTCAGATTGGTTTATTAGCATTCATGTGTGGGCAAATTTGGAACTATGGCGGACACATCTCTGACGGGCACAATGAGGATCTGAGAGTAAATCAATGTTATTTATTTTAACCATGTATATGTTTGATACTATGTTTTATTTGGATACCATATATTATATGTAGATATAATGAAATGACTGGTGTTTTTCTTTCAAGAGGAATGAATACAACTAAGACCTTAACCAGACCTGCCTACCCTGGAAGAGATGTAGGTGAGTTCTGGCATTTCTGGATTCAGAAATTGCTGTATTGGTATTGGAAAACTGACACCCAGGTTATGTCGCAGTTTTCGAGTGGACCTTCGGTGTCTGCTTTCGAAACACCCCTTCATCGTTACTTTGGATGTAACAAAATGTTAGCGATAACATGATCTCATCTGGTTTGGTTATATCAGTATTTTTATAAATGCAGGGAAAGAAAATGTGACTTGCCTTCACCAGGGATCGAAGTATAAAATAGATCGATGTCAGATAACTTAAGCGTTTTTCATTTACTTAAGAGGGGATTGGTATGGTCGAGTTTATGAGAGAATGGGATAATACGATGTGCATGCTTTTGAAGCAGAAATAAAATGTATTTCCCCAGTATATATTACCGTAAGGTAGGTATGGGTAGGCTATTTAGGGCATGACGGATGTGGTTTATGAGACCGATGTTTTGAGAATTGTGTTTACACTCGTGTGTTTGTATGCTTTCGCTTGTCCGGGCCATTTCTTCCACACTAGATGTATTTCACGCAGCAACCACGCCGTCGTATAGGTGAAATACCCCTGAGTAGGGCGTTAAACCCCAATCAATCAATCACGCAGCAACCTGAAACTTGGCACAAAGATACAACTTGGGAAGAGGGAGTGTCGCGTAAAAAAAATTGGCTCGTGAGGCCAAGGTCACTGGTTCAAGTCTTAGTTTTTGTATGCTTTTCCTTGTCCTGGCCATTTCTTCCACACTATATCATGCAGCAACCTCAAACTTAGCACAAAGGTACATCTTGGGAAGGCAGAGTGTCTCGTAAACAATTGGGGTCGTGAGGCCAAGGTCACGGTTTCAAGTCTTAGTTTTTGTATGCTTTCGCTTGTCCGGGCCATTTCTTCCACACTATTTCACGCAGCAACGTCAAACTTGGCACAAAGATACAACTTGGGAAGGCGGAGTGTCACGTAAACAAATTGGGGTCGTGTTGTCAAGGTCACAGGTCAAGGTTTTAATTTTTTTGTATGCTTTCGCATGTCTGGACCATTTCTTCCACACTATTTCACACAGCAACCTCAAACCTGGCACAACTTGGGAAGGCAGAGTGTCGCGTAAAAAAGTTGGGGTTGTGAGGTCAAGGTCCAGGTCACGGGTTCAAGTCTTAGTTTTTTGTATGCTTTCGCTTTTCCGGGCCATTCCGTCCATACTTTTTAACGCAGCAATCTCAAACTTGGCACAAAGGTACACTGTGGGAAAGCGGAGTGTCGTGTAAAAACATTGGGGTCATAAGGCCAAGGTCAAGATCACAGGTTCAAGTCTTTGTTTTTGTATGCTTTCGCTTTTCCGGGCCATTTCTTCGACACTATTTCACGCAGCAACCTCAAACTTGGGAAGGCGTAGTGTCTCGTAAAAAAATTGTGGTCATGGCATCAAGGTCAAGTCTCACTCCAAAGCACACAGTCTTATTCTTTACTACATGTACTTCCCCACTCCACTTAAGGTGTGAAAGTATAAATTTGCTGCCCCATTGGAGGTGGGAAAGCAAACAAATTTCTGCCCCATTGAAGATAAAAAAAGCCCAACAAATTACTGCCCAATTGGTGGTAAACCAACAACTTGCAGCGGGCATATACTGCACCAGTTGATCTGTACCCTATTTTTTTAAGCCTAATATATTCATAACTAATGCGAATTTTTCAATGAAACTTGGAAATCGCACAGCAGTTTATTGTGTATTTTAAGACAATTTGGTGGTATAGACCATTTGTGAGAACCTTTAAGGACAGTGCTATTTATGATGAAACGAGTCGAAAACCAAAATTAAAAGTATATGTCCGATGTTATACTATTACAGTTCCCAAGATTTTCACAGTTACAGAATTTGACTGTCCGATACTTTCACCTTTTCAAAAATGTGATATTAAACGAAAAATGTAAACAATACAGGAAAATATCTTAAATGCACCTTAACGTTTTTCCTAAAAAAACTTATTTATGGAATGTGAAGTGGCCCAAGTTTCCTCGTAGAAATTTCCCCCCTCAACACGAAAATACACATAAATATGCTTTAATACCGTACGGAAGATTCCTGTCGTCTCAAACAATGTATGTACTCCCATTGTTGGTGTTATCGGAGTCAAAGTTTTTTCGCTCCAAAACTACAGAAATTGTGGGCAGCTGTGCTGTTGCGGATCCCACCATTGTCATAAAGAAGTCATTTTATAATAGCAGGTGGCAGGAAGGTTTGACAACTTTATTATGGCTTATTCTCCTAAAATATTGGTATCTTATTAAACATTTACAATAGCAGTGTTCTCTGATCGCCAATAAATGTCACCAAAATGTCATCCAGCAGGAGCTTTTTGCAGTAAACGTTGCAAATTTAGTGGCGAAAATTAACTCAAAACTTTGCTCCCGCTGTATGTCATTCAATGGCGATAGAATAGGTTTTATTGGATACCAATTTTTTGGGAGAATTATCCCAAATAAAGTTTTCAAGCCTTCCTTCAGCTGGAGCGAGTACATGTTGATGTTACCCATATCCCGCCCCTATTATACGGAATGTAATAGTGCTTGGTTTCCATTTCTAGACACAACAGTAAATGCATTTTTCTTTGGAAGGGCCAGAAAAGAATACACTGGTATCATCGGCAAAAAGAGGAAAGTAAATAAGAACGTCATTGACAACATGTAAAGAAAGATATGTCCAAGTATGAAGGCTCATGTGAATATCACATTAAAAACGTAATGGCAGTCATATTGTTGCCATGAATTTGGTGGAATGCAACCTCATCCACCAGCATGATAATTATGAAGAAGCTACATTTCAAGTCTAAAGTTCGCCTCACAAGATTCTAAACTCTCACCTTGACGCCACAAAAGCTAAGTGCTTGGTAATTTTTCAGAAAAAAAGATGGAGAATAAATGACCCAGAGATTACTAAACGGTGTTCTTATTATTTCTTTTTGAAAAATATTTTAAATATTTAATCAAACACAAAACCTTTCTTTTAAAAATCAAATTATTTATTTATGGAGTTTCATCTTTAAAGGCCCACTTACCGCTAAATGGGCTAAAACTATTTATAAAAGAAAAATCGGCAAGTTTCTGTATTTTCCCCTGACAGAAAAAGTTATGAACTTTGCATTTTTCCCATAAACTGAAAGTTTTGATTTCCTATTTTTGTTTAATTTTGTATTTTGAGACGTTCACCACAAAATACAACAGGCAGTTATAGTGTGTGTTGTGGTTGTAATACAGTCTACAATAACTGGGTAAGGTGATGTCTTCGGTCGCTTATAACGCTTTAGCGACAAATGACAACGACGGGAAACGTTGCATTATAAATTTTAGGTAACTAAATGTCATTTAAGTGATAAATTGTGTGTATTTTTTTCAGCTACCATCACGTTTATTGGTTAGTGGGGATTTAACCTTTGAAACGCAAGTCATTATTTACTACTCTAAGCCCTCTCTTACTAAAGCGAGGAAAGGAGAAAAACAACTCCAAAGTTATGTGAACCAGCATAAATCACTGTCAACTTTTTCAACCTAAATTACATTTTGATGTTAGTGGCAAGTATGAAACTAAGATTGAATGCCTCCATACATGCCATATAACAAAGAAATAAGCAAACAATTGTGTAACAATGATGAATATTTTTTTAATGAAAAAAGGCGAACAATGTTACAATTTAAAATTCTAGTAAAATGAAGAATCAAAATGTGCATCACATGACAGTCCCTATATTAGTAATAAACATAATGATACATGAAGGTCTAGGTTTGATGAGGATAACTTTTACATCTCCCATTTAATTTGTTTTCCTGTGGATAAAATTACATGCATTTTAATATCTACAGTATTTATAAATTATAATAAATGTAAGGAAAGAAATATTTGCATGCCTCTATTAAGACCATCAACCCGAAATGATCCTGGTACAAATGAGCTAAAGAAGCTCCCAATAGAATATAGACAGCCTATTTCTCTCTATGTACATGTTACTGTATAATATATATATTTAGTTTAGAGAAACAAAAATTAAAATATTTGCGTGCCTTCTTTGGGTTTCAAGCCTGGGACCATTGGGCTGTGGGAAAACACTTTGCTGACTTAGGTTCTTGGTCCGACACAAATTTTCACCCAACTAAAGGCTGATAATCTTTCTACATTTATATGCATACATTGACATGTAGTGCACCTAAAATGATCCAGTCTAGTGGATCCTTTTTGGGGGTATATGAGCAGTCTGTATTTTAGTAAATATACATGTACAATCAAAGAAAACTAGGATCGGAAAGTTTCATAGCACAGCAGTCAACGTAACGCATTTATTAATTATATAAGTAATAAATTTGTCATAAAAAAGCCTACATGTACTTAATATTCATCTTCACACAATTATTTTTATATTTCTTACATTATAAATTTGTAATTTTATTATAACTTCACCGATTTTTTTTTTTTTTTTTTTACAAAATACATACATAATTAAAACAAGGGACTAAAAATAATTATTAGCACTTGGGTAAAAAATAAACAAATTTGAACAGAATTCATCTATAAATATGCATTAATTGCGTGAGGTACTAGATTAGTTGAGACCATTTTTGACTAAAACAAAGCAATCATGCAATACTATCATTGCTATGTTAACAAAAAGAAAAAGATAAAAAATATATAGTCAGGTAAATAAAATTGCACAAATCACTGTAAAAGCAGTTTTCACAAGTTGGTAATTATATTAGCATGTTCTATTAAATTCCACATCATTCTCATTGGGTTATTTATTTTTCATTTCTGAAAGATTACCAAAGATCCAACACTTAAATATAGTTCTGATTTTTGTGGAGTGAGTTTGGCCAATGAAGTGTTCTCGCTTCTTTTTTCCGTCCAGAAATGACAGAGTTCCGGAGTGCACATCTTCATGAGTCAAGGGTTTTGTTACGAGATCGCTAGCAATCCACAAACTGGTAATCATAATCAGACCTTTGGCTCAAAAAGTTACAGAGTAGCAGTTTAGTTTGATTATTTGAATTAAAGTAAACACTGATTGATTGGTTAACGCTGTTCTCAATGGTATTTCAACTACATGTATATGACGATGTGCCAGCCAAATGGGTCGAGGAAACTACCCTTGACGTTATCAGCAACATCAAAGACAAGGTAGGACGCAACAACAAATAGGCTTCCTGATCCCCAATACATGTAGCTCCGAGAACACCAGGGCATCGAGAAGCTCGCTCCATGCAACCACCCGTAAGTAAACATTTAAGACAATACAGTAATATCAGAATGCATGATGAAATAAGATGCTTATCATAGTAGATGATAATTCCACAAAAATGCTGTGGATGTCTAAGAATTAAAATAAACTTATTAATATCATATATACTTTGATCGATGTAAAATCAATGACTATACTAAATTGTAGCTGCTGTCATTGATGTTCGGGATAAAATACAGTTTTAAAAGGGGAAGTTAAAGTCAAATATGACATCTGAAAATTAACTTTTACCACTGCGAATTCATCTTAGTTCAAAGATCTACTCATATATATACAAATGTGTTAATATCTTAATAGAGGTAAAAATACTACAAGAAGTAGAATAAAGCAAATGTCATGGTAAAGTCCCTGTATCATAAATTAAAATGAACTAGGCTGCACTTTCTATTATTATTCTAAAAGCCTATTGACCTTTTGTAATATACATTGGTAAATATCTTTACTGGTTAACTGAGAATTTAAAGAAATATGAATATACAATGAAGCTGTCTATACATGTTGGTAAAATAAGCAATGACCATAATAATGCAATGTGTAAAAAACAATTAAATTTGCATAACCTCTCAGTCGGTAACTACTTTAAAATGAGCAATATCTGGCCCTATTTAAGTTTTAGTCATATCACAAAATGTACATAAATATATCAATATCTCAGGCTAAACGGTAATCAGTTATATCTACAATACAGTTAATAGTGGTTATATTATAATAATGTACAATGCTAACAAGAGATTTGTACATTCTGTCATTGGACAGCATATACATGTATGGTTTTGTTGAAATAAAACTCCTAATGCACATTTGGCTTGAGATAAAGAGTTGCCAAAAACACCTCTCTACCTTTAATATAAAAAGACATTAATATATTCTCCAGAGAATTTATACCGTGCCATACACAACGTACAAAGCACAGTGAAAATGTTTAATTATATTGCCTTAATCTAATTACCGTAAATCTTCTAACATTTCTGACAGCTTTAAATAGGACCCTCTTACATCAGCGATTCATACAGATGATAGAAGTCAATTTCTTAAGTATCCATGCCCAAATTTAAAATTTAATAAATTGGGGTTTACTGGCCTGTCCATAAGGCTGAATACATTTTTTTAACAAGGCAGTATATCATTACCCAGAATTTGGTTTAAAAAGAATGACATTTTAAAAGCCTGAAATATTTAACTCCTATAATGATATTTAAAATTGAATTTTTTGCAAATATTAAATAAAACAAAGGGAAAATATTAATTCTATGAATCCCTGTACATATAAGTTTACTTGGACAAATTGTCATTCACCTACAATGTACATGTACATACAATTAGACTGTCCAAATTATAGTGTGTCCTAAATGTTACAAGTTGTACAGTATTTAAGAACATCTCAAATTCTATTCTCTGACAAAAAGAAGCAAATCACATACAGCTATCAGTCTGATTCTCGAGTGATCTGCTATGGACTACGTGATCAAGATAGATATCCTGTGGCTTGATAGGGACATGTTGTGATGTCATTTACTGCGCGTGATATGGTCATGTAACTCAAGCCCTTCAATGATTGGGGGCTGTAAAACAGATAGTTCAAAGGCCAAATTAAAGGTCAAGAATGTATTACATGTGCGTGTTGTCACTTTGGTATGTCTGAATCAAGAACACCCAAAATAAAATGTGTATAAGTATTATCATCTTCAGTGATGGTTATTTAGCAGAATGAACTGCCTCATAATCGTGTTTGGAGAGGTGAATAAGTTTTTGTTTATTGTTTTGTTGTGTTTTTTGTCAGCTTTGACTTGTTGACCTCTTGTGACACTTTACCTCTTTAAGGAAAATAGTCCCTTGAATTGCCTGTCAGATTTTAAACATAACAACAATGGCCCCTCATATGAAATACATTTTAATATATAATTCTATATCAAGATCATGTTACACACACTTTCTAAGTTGTTCTTTGATACCAAAATTTGGCGCAAAAGATGTCCCCGTCTAGCCTCAGATATCTATCTTGATCACGCAGTTCACATGAGATCTCTCGAGAATCAGACTGATACAGCTATATGTTTTACAAGGACGTGATTTAAATGCTAACATGTCGTTGCAGAAAGCAAATTAATGACCCAGAGCTTTTATAAGGAATTGTTACTGTTTATTGGGATTTTACGTCATACTTTGGGTTATTTCACTCACAATAGCATGCTTATTAAATGGATGCAAGAAATCATGCTTGATGTTACTTGCAACAAACAATGATGAGTTAGAACAACCCAGGAGGCAAAACAAGACAGCATAACATATCAGCTTCTTGGTGCCCTTTCAGCAATAGTAAGCCCCAGGGCATGACAAGACTCCTTACCGAACAACAAGCAATAAGCTCCGGAATTGAATGAGAAACTTTTTGCAGTAAGTAATCAGCCTTTTTAAAAACAAACACATGTCCCATGCTTTCTTTTGTCAGAGGTGACAGATTTTACTTCTACCTTCTCTGTTCATCAGGCAAACTTCCATGGTTGTTAAGTTTATACTCATGAAGAATCTTGGTAACAGTCGAAACGTCTATATGTAGTCACCATTATTTTTAACATACATATCGCTGGAAATATTTATGACATCCAGGAACCCATTTTTAAAATCAGCATCATTGGACACATATTATTAAGAATTATTAATATCTTATTGATAAAGCTCTAAAACACTATTACATAACAGTAGTAATTCTAGTACCATCAATCAATTTGTGTCTTGAGGCCATGGTTCAATTCCCTATCAGAGTTTTTAAAAAAATTGTTACATGTTTTAAAATACCTGTTCTTAGAATATGAAACTTGGATGCAGAATTCTTTGAAAACACAGTATGAGGTGGTGTATCTGATTTTCACAAAGAATTTATTTCTTTTCCCAAATTCCACTGGCACTATGAACATTTATTAAAGTCTCGTTGAATTCAGACACATATAGCTTACAAATGAATTTCTTGAAATGTCTTGAAAAGTTCACTCTGGTGAGAGATTCTGTAAATGCCTGGATTCAATGTCAACTGAAACACTTTTCTTTATGACTTGAGATACACATATGGACATTTATTTGCACTCTCCCCTTCTTTTTCATCCATCTAGACAGCAGAATTCTTCAAAGCGTTTTTTTTTTAAATAAAGGATGTATAGAAATGTGTTGACGTATTAAGGTTTTGTCTATGCCTTGATTCCATTTACACTGGACACACTAGTTTTTTTCGTGGCTCCTTGGTTAGAGTCTTCCTCAACATCTATCTCTAACATCTGTTCTGCGGTCAGTGGCACATCCTGTTGTTGTTTTACAAACTCACTTATCTTCTGCCAATGTCGTTTATTGTCCTCCACTGTATCCAACACATTCTGCGCCTCAGGGAACATATCTGCTATCACCCTGCAAAATAAAATTAAAAAATACATGTGTATTAGAAGTCAACTCCCAGCTACATGTAATTTTCTTAACAGCATTCAGTTTTACTTTTAAGCCTTTTAGCATTTGGAATGGAGTAGGTTTGTTTCTTTGATTGCTGTTTAAAGGTTAAAATGGACAAGACCTCGTTGTAAGAACAGGACGCTCATTCTGCGGAGAACTTTACGATAAATAGGCAATAAAAGTTGACTTCCTTGAATTTTGAATCGGAAAGCACGTATTTGAAATGTTATAAAGTTTGGTATGCTCAAGGAAAGAAGCTTTTAGCCGATTTATAACCGATTTATAGTTCTTGTGTCGTCAGATTCGTTAATAGGGGAAAGCATGCAGAGCCTTCACTCCATGGGTATATGAAAAATATACCTCGCCTGTACAAAATATACCCCATGTGTATTGTTAACACAGTGCTGTACATCCCCTGTATGGACCAATCATAAGCCTAGAATTTTATCTGAATGATTATAAATATATGTATCAGAATTCAACTCCTATCTAACTTTAAGCCTTTTACCTTTTGGACTGGCATATGTTTGATTGATGTTTAATGTTGTACTCAATGGAAATTCATTTAAGAAAACTGTGCATTAACTAAGCTTGGAGGAGAAATGGAAAGGAACTTGGTAAAACAAACACCCTGCGATCACTAATCACCAGAAAAATAACCTTTAAATTATACCCAGGGTTAACAGAGAGCTTCATGTTTTTTTTTTCACTTGAGTTTGTAGAGCCTAGTAGTTTTATATTGTATAAGTATGTGGCAATAGTTTTTAAAAATAGCTTGTCCTCAAATTGTTATTTAAAGAAGTTAGAAGATGTATTGGAGTAATCTGGCCCCAGTAGATTGATTGATTGGGGTTTAACGCCGTACTCAGGGGTATTTCACCTATATGACAGCATGCCAGCCCAATGGGTAAAGTAAACCACGGTTCAAGTCACTGGCAACATGAGAGACAAGACATAAAAAGGGAGAGAGAAAAAAAAAAACTCTACTTCCTGATGCCTATTAAACTCCGAGAGCACCAGGCCATCAGGAAGCTCCCGCCCAACCACCTGCGGCCCGAGTGGATGGTTGAAATTAAATCAGGCCAAGCTCTGTTCCCTTTTACACAATAAAAAATTGGTGAGAGATAGACTGGTGATATTATAACGATATCCCCAACGAAAGTAACCTTTAGAACACTGACAGTACGTGCCAGAGAGAAGAAATTGCCGTAAAAAAAAAAGTTTGTGTTAGCTAATTGTGTAATTGCTATGTTAATGTCCAATTTGGCTAATGATATAGAAGTTTGGCTAAAGGAATGGCTAATAGAATGCTGCACAGAATGTTTCCAGCATACCTATAGACAGGGAGAGCGATGTCATTAAGAAAGCTGATCTGTAGATCTGGTATCCTGGCCCTCTCTCTATCCATCATCTCAATAGGGTTCTTCCCCAAGTTCTTCTCCATATCACCCTGAGAGAAAAACTCCTGGTATATCAGTGCCTGCAAAGAACATAAGATAAATTATATTCAATAATATAGGTGACCATTTCCGTTTAAAATTGCTGTTGAGCAGAATTGATGGTTGGCGTTTTACTTTTGCCTATATGACGACGGATTCTTGACTTCTTACTCTGCATTAATTAATATGCTGGGGAAAAAAACACCCCGTTGATAGCAAATCACCTCTTGTGACTCCCTTATATACCTAAGCAGGTCCACTGGGCAGTTTGAACCTGTGCAGTACATCAAAGGGGAATAAGCAGTCAGAAGTACTATCCACTGAGACTGAACGTCAGTCTTTTGAGGAATTATACACATTTCGAACCAAGTTTCATATTATTTTACACAAACACTGAATAAACTTGACAATTATTATTTGTTGATTTTTCACAAGCTTTCTTAAGTGACATATTGCAAATGTATACGGGTTACATATTATTGTTCAGTAGGAAAATTGCATTTTGACGGATTGATTGGGGTTTAACGACGGTGCTCAGGGGCATTTGACCTATATGACGGCGGGCCAGCCCATTGGGTGAAGGAAACCACCCTTGACATCGATCACTGGCAACATAAAAGACGAGACAGGATAAGGACAGAAGAAAAAAAACACAAAACAATTATGCTTCCTGATGGCCCTTAGCTCAAACAGAACTGGGACATCAGGAAGCTCCCACCCAACGCCCGCCTGTATGCAAAATTAACTAGACGCAACACAATAGAAATGTGAAACCCTATGAATGCTCTGCACGTTAAAAACTTACTCTTTC
>JAVFBY010006130.1:0-13800 GCA_034781015.1 Tonicella lineata
TTATAACATAGTACAAACTATACAAAATGTTCCAATCAACTGTACATCAACACGGCAAAGTTTCGATTCCATTTTAGACAAAAACGAAACTGTATGAAAACGTTTGACAATAATCACTAGAAGCTTTTCGAAACTATTGTCATGCCATTTCAAGACATAAAATACGGGATTTCAAACTTTCCCAAAAAAAACAAACAACGTCTTAAAACTTTAATTGTATGTAAAAAATCTTCACATAATGACTCACTCGTGGAACAATTTCTTGAAAAGTTTCATCTACAACCAAAGTCACAATCATTGCACATGAATTTTCTAGCCGAAACAATTCTTAACTCAGTTGAAATGTTACAAATGTCATTCGAGAAAAGTACCTTTAAATTGGCTGTGAATATATGGATAAGGATAATCACGAGGAACTTGCGTTGATTTAAAGTTATTTAAAAGGGACAAATGATAATCCATCATACATTTAAATGCTTTGTTACAGACTGGAAATACAATCTGTCCCGTTACAGTTCCCGTAATCATCCGTTTCTATTGAACACTTTTAGTGAAGGAATGACATTAAGACAAAAAATGAATTTTCCAAAGAATTCAATTTGATAGAATGTTGAATCATTATGTAAAAACCGCTATTCATTCCAATCCTCTGCTTTCTTTTTGTTCAATGCCGTGGTCAGAAAAAGTTCATATCTCGTCAATTAATATGATACAACTCTCAATTTATTGGCGTGAGATATTGGCAATTAAGAGATGAAATATGTTTCTGTTGGAATTGTGATACAGAATAACATCTGACAGGCAGTATATTACAAGCCAGGAGGTCCCTATCAAATATTAAACATAACCCTGTTTAACTTATTGCTTGTTGTTCAACGCCGTGCTCACGGGTATTTCACCTATATGAGGGCATGCTCTTCTAAAATATAAACTGCAACATTTGTCGATGTTATAATTAGTCAATAAAGTGCTCTAGACAACCAAAGACATTTGTGGAGCATCTTTATTTACTATGGAATCTTTATTTACTATGGAACCGAAATAAACATAATCTTTCACTTCGATTTTAAAGAAGAATAAGAAATAAAAACTTTCAATTTATGGTAAAATATTGAAATAGCTAAATCAGCAATCATTATCAATTGTTTTTGTTAAATTCACAACGGTACAACACCACAGTGGACGATAACCGGTATACTTGTGTATATATACTGGTACTACCAGGTACTATATTAGAATACTTTGAATGATCATTCAATTACAGATTTTGTGGAAAGCAGGCAGCAGGCAATCAACGAGAACACTTTGGTTAAAAAGACTATACCTATAATTTAGGCCAAAAACTCGGCTGAAACGAATTAAACCGGGTTTTCTCTATTTTTCTAGTATGGCCCAAAGTATAACTTTTCAGAAAATACCACCGCCGTGAATGTGCAATGTACCGTTCTAAAATAATAATAAAGTTTGTTAAACGTCGGAAAGCGACCCGATTTACGATGATTAATGTATGCACGAAAATTAATGAGGTCTGTTTTATACAGGGGCCAATCCATATAAGGCAGACAACGAGGGTGAATGTGTGAACTCAACCTGAAATTGACATCTTTTCGAATGCCTCTGCCCTTATACAGACCAGCTGCTCGTCTTGGGGGAGAATATTCACGAGGAAGGCTTCTGCGAAAAGATATTTGTGCATATAGAAAAAAACTCGTCAAAATACCGCAATTTTTTAACGTTTTCTTTCACAACTAGTGTGAACCAGTTTTATTAAAAGGGAAGTGTTGACTTTTCACGAAACTATGATAAAGCTTCATACGGAAATTCTGAGGTATAGCCTCTTTAACATATCCGTCTTGCCGTTTAAATATTATAAATAACATTCAATTTGAAAATAAAACTGAAACTCAATTCTGTCATCAGTTAGATTTATTGTCTCTTTTATTTTACCTTGATGGAAACTCATAGAGACTATAGAACTGTTCATTCGATAACATCATGTCCAATTCAGCCAGAATTTTACCATCCTGTACCATAAGACCCTGAGCCACTGGAAATAAATACAAACCGCTGTTTAGAATTCAACTGCAACGAAACTGCTTGGTGTTTAGCTCCTTGTGCCAGGGATATTTCACGTATTTGATGGCCTGTTACTTAAATTGGTGGAGAGCATCTCTCCTGAAGGCAACATCAACACCAACGATATACAGACAGACCAAAACAAACAAGAAAAAAAGATATCCAAACAAAACGGCTTCCCAATGCCCTTAATTTTGTAGGCACCAATCATCAAGAAACTCTCCAAAAAGGCCCGTTAAATGCCATGAAAAGCGAGCATTCAACAATTGAAGTAAACTGACCATTGTAGAGCATACACAAAATTAAGATTTATGAGAAACTGTGCCTATCTGTCAGACAAAAGTGCCCACTGGCTATTAAATAAAGGCAATATGTATTGAGGATTGATTCACTCTTTCAACTTTTGATATAAAAAAAACAGTTGCAACAGAGCATTTATATACACAAAAACTTCAAATGTGTATGCTGCGTTTTGTTGCTGTGGTACTGTTGAATGTAGACAGTTTGCACATGGTGTTAAATAAATATCAATAAACCATTCAGACAAAATTCGTTACAAAAGTTGCCATCTTCTTGGAAATAAAAGCAACACGTTCTTTTTTTTGTGAACAGCATACAATCTTTCAATTTTTACATAAATGTCCCGATATATATAGAAAAAAAATATTTTACGTATTTTGGTTATTTAATATTCTAGTTCTAAAAAATATTATTTTCGTATTTAATAAATAAAAGAGAAGATATTTAGTAGTAATTATTTACCATTAATGCCTCCCATGCTTTCAAGTATCAATTGGTCCATAGTCATATTGGTATACGGCTCTTGACCTCGCAAACCGAAAGGCGCAGGCGCTGGGTGGCGTAATGGCGGTGGTATTGCATCCGGTCCAGTATTTCCAGGCTGAGCCGTTGTCCATCTGACGAAGTTAACACATGCCAGCATCAGACTGGCCTGTAAAACAAAAAATACAGATGAGTGTACCGATAAACTTGTACGCATGCTTTTGTTGAGAATGAGTGTCCCATGTACAGCTCAGGTCTGCATCAAGTGACCAATATGTCGTCAATTGATCAATATGGCGGACAGATGGCAGATTAGTAAGGTCTATCGTACCGATGTCACCAAATAAAATTGATATTTGTAATTGGTCAAGCCCCTCATGTCCCTTTAAATACGTTCACGCGTCGAAGTTATCCCGTGAAAATTATGTGACAGCTTACCCGAGTCAGATTACACAATAGGAAGACACGCGAACGCAACCAAAAATGAAGAGCCTAAGTAGATATCCCAAGTAAATGAGATTCCATATCCGGTTGATCCCATTTGTTACCTCGCATTTGTTACCCCTTGTTACAACTGGCCCCGATCTCCCCTTATCTACATATTTTCTTTTATAAATAGTTTTAGCCAATTTAGTGGTTAGTGGGGCTTTAAGATTAACTTATCTTTAACGGATGTTTAACTGCATCAATCCTCCTAAATCTCATGCTGTAATTGTGTCAAATTTTAGGATGTCCCATTTTTGGCCCCAAAAAAACAACACAGCATGCGATGCTATTGTGAAATTACCAGAGACTATTTTGACCACATACAGTATTAATTATGACTAACTTTAAATGTAGTACCATATCCGCATTGGTATGACTATTAACCTATACAATATGTTCAGTTTAAGTTGACACAGCTTGTACAATACACTACAGAGTGTTTACTGTTGAGAACACATCAACACTATACGTATATTTATAAATATAGAGAAAAAAATCTACATGCCTCACCCCGGGATCGAAGCTGGAACCTTTTGCTTCCAAGGCCAACACTCTAGCGACTGAGCTACAAAGCTGGACGCTAGAATGACCACAAATTTCACCAAACTAAAGGCTGTCAATCTTTCTCTAAATAAAGTACTGGCATTAAGACGCTAAAGTACCAACTTTTGTTTCTAGATAGTATACACGCAAATGTGACGAAGCCGTAAAAGGGACATGGATAAATATAAAAATGAAAGAAGATCGCGCCTTGTTTGAGATTAACCGAATATATTTTATGTATTTAACAAGATCGCGGGCTGGTGGTTGGCGTGAATTTTGCTATGCTCTGGTGCTCCCAGGGCTAAAAGGCTTCAGGTAGCCGATTGGTTGGCGTGTCCCGTGTTTCGTCTTGTCGTTGTCGTGCCTTGTTTGCACTGACGTAAAAAGTTATTTCCTCTACGTACATATTTGGCTGTGACGCCATCATAAAAGTAAATTACGCCTGCGTACGACGTTAAACACCAAGCAATCACCTAACAAATATGGTGAGGTGGTAAATCATGACGAGGTGTCCAGTCGGTTTAGCACAAAACAACGGCGATGTAAACTCGCCACAAAAGTTAAATATCCTTGAGTACGATCTTAAAAGCGAATTGTGCCATTGTATAGTTGAAATTGTAATTTACAAAAAAAGGAAAATAATATTGCGATTTATCAACGATATAAATAATCAAAAGAATATTACACAAGGAAGTTTCATGAATACCATCATATTGCTGTCGTGAATTGTGAAAGCAACAACGCAGTCGACGCTTCCCGTCTCGTGGCTTATCGAGCAATATAAATAGTTTTCACGCTTCGCTGTGTAATATCCTCTATTTCCTTCATCCCTTCACTATGTAAAGTTGCATGTGTCATACATGCAATTGTTGTACATGTATTTTTAAATGTATACAAAGAAAGATGAGCATGCATCCACCTAGATGCCGAGTTCTGTATCATTATTAGTCTACTTTGTATCCGTACAGAGGAGTGCTGAATCAAATTGTGTAATCTCTAATTTTTTCATTTACCAGCATTTGCTTGTCCAATTTAGTAATTTACAATTTAATTTGGTACAACTGAACTTTTTGAGTCATTTATATGTGAAAACTCTCTCAGTGAAGACGTTTGAAAAGTGAAATTGTTTGTCAACGAGAGTAGCAAGATGGCGGCCGAATTCGAAAAGCTCCCGGAATAATTTGGATTTTTCTTTTAAATTTGAGCCAAAGATCGAGATTTTTATACATAAAACAATTCTCAAATATTTGGTTGACTTTCAAACTACATACAAAAACGAAAAAGACGGGACAAACAGTCAGGGAAAAATCGGTGAGTTCAACGTTATTGCTCCGCATGGACCACGTTCATGCGGAGTTACATGGATTTCGCCTGTAAAGCTCACTAGCTAGCATCCACCGGGACACGAATACGGGACCTTCGGCTAGCACGGTCAACACTCCATATACTCAGCTATAAAGGATCGCGATAAAATTACCCAAAAATGATTATTATACATGTATTTTTAAATCTATACAAAGAAAAATGATCATGCATCCACCGGGACACGAACACGAGACCTTCGGCTAGCAGGGTCAACACTCCATATACTCACGATAAAATGACCCAAATTTTCACACAAATAAATGCTGCTAATCTCCCCCTTATACATAAAGCACTGCCACAGAGAAGTAACACCATTATATTTATGGAAATGACTATAAATGTGTATATAATTTCAGTTATTTAGAAAATCTGGTTCTGGCGCATATATATATTTTTAAAAAGATAGTTCTGGCTGCAATAACCCAAATGTCAGTTGACAAGTTACCATTTGAAATACTCAAATATGCCGATGAATCAATCATTTATAATTTTATAAATCTGTAAACGAGGAAAACGAAATCTTTCGACTTGCTGACAGTTGCCATGGTGTGCAACTGTAACGCTTTAGGTCATGTGGCTATAATTATATAGGTCTATATCTCAGTGTTACAGATCCATTGACCAATTTGTTTAAATATAGGCTGTGCTTATAGTGACGTAATACCCAATATCTAAATCTTGATTATACGATTGACACAACGTCCAGTATGTGATAAAACTTTATTGCAGGCAAGACCTTTCTTTTAATAAAGGCAGAGAAAGTAAAAAGAGGCATGTCTCCTCTGGGGTTGGAATTCAGGACTTTAGCAACCAGGACCAACACTTTACAAAGTGATTGACAAATGCTCACGAGTGATGGTAAAGTGTTTTTCAATAGTAGGCCTATACCTAAACCAGTCAAATGATATATATTTATTTTAACACAATTCCTTTAAGTTGTTTTTTAATTCTTTTCTTCGATATATAAACTTGCGGTCGTCTGGGTAACCCATGTTCATTTCTTTAAAAAGAAAAAAAAATAAATTTAGATTTGTGGTTTAATTATTCTCTATAGACATAATGCAAGTGTGGTGTGTTTTAAGTACGCGGTTTCGATTTCCTATGAGACATTCAAAGTTTAAGTGGAATATCCGGGAATTTGTTCTCCTATGCCACATTCTCAACGGATATGTCGCATCTGAGCTAGCTATAGCGCACTAGAAAGCGACTCTAACATATACACACGCCATCAACGCACAAGGGAGACAAATGTTGTTTACGTTACCGTTCTAAATAATGTTATAATTTTATTACTTTGGA
The DNA here is from genome assembly GCA_034781015.1 of Tonicella lineata. Classification (NCBI taxonomy): domain Eukaryota; kingdom Metazoa; phylum Mollusca; class Polyplacophora; order Chitonida; family Mopaliidae; genus Tonicella; species Tonicella lineata. Next base: position 6,553 of record JAVFBY010006130.1, read on the forward strand.
AACATATTTTGATCACTTTTACAAGAAATCGTGACACAAGTTGATGTGTTAAGCGCCGGGTAACCAACTAATACACTAATTGTCCTCAGATTTTGTAACAATGGCTACTTAATAGGACAGAGCATGTTCTCCGGATAGAAGTAGGAAAGGCTCGCGGGAACAATATTGCCCTATGCCGAGTCTAATTAGAGCATGTAGTCCCAATATTAAATCATACGTCTACATGCATACAGTTAAATGGTGTAACGTATATCAGTACACATACTGTTAGTTTTATTGGGGTTTGTCGTTGCACGTTATTTCACTTCTATGAAAGACAAAACTACCCTGATTAGTCTATCAATTATTGAATTTCGCGACATAAGTTTTTACAGTAATGTTGTGCATCACATTTAAATAGCTTGAAACATAGGCTGCACTTTTATAAAACTTATTGCAAATGTAGCACACTTTTTGTTCCTTTTTTTATATCATTTGGTATGTTGATTAACTTTTTTTAAAAATTACATTTCTACAACTTGACCTAAATTTTCGCTCAACATATATATTAACTTACATTGTTGAGATGCAAATCGTTTAAATCTTTGCTTAATACAAGTCACCGTAAACAAAATATAAGGCTTACCTTAAAAATCAGGCATATCATTGTTGAAATTGAAAAGAAAAAATCACGACCGACTGTTTTGTAGTTTCAAACTGATTCTCCCTGGGTTAGAATAGTGTCTTCACGTCCATAGCAGCGTCCTGTTTTTATACATAAACTTCCAGCTGTACAAGTTCCGACCACAGAAGCCACGGAAATATCCGAGTACCGTTACTTCCGGTTTTAGACTAAGAGTGTGTCATCTCAACTGAATATATGTTCAGATCAAAGATCTGAACTGTGATTCATAACAACATGTTTGTCTATCTAATAAACCTTTATAAGGGATGGGGGTTGTTTTGTTGTTTTTTAGGGGAGAGGGGAGGGAGTATTGGGGGAAACATGTTCGAATCCCGTTAGAGGCATGTATTTGTATTCAATGAATTCCATTGCTAATTAGTTTTTGTAAGTTTGTGCGTTTATGTAATATTAATTCAACCACCTATAGTTTAATTGGGTTATAATGTTTATTAGTACATAAAGGTATGTTGTTTCATTATTGTTTTAATGTAATGCAAAGCATTAAAAATAACAAAAACATTTACTCTACTTTATATAGTTTCCCGGTTTAATTACATGAGGAAAGAGGGACCATTTTTTCTTTACACCTTTAACATTTAAAAAAGGAGAGAATAAATCCATCTGAGAGGTAACAATACAAAGAGACTTTGATATATTATAAATCACACCTGAAATTGCTTCAAAGCGTTCAGTATATTTACATATCACACTCAAATTTCATGCACCATGGTAAAACACATGGATCGCTGATGGCCTCCGTGTTTGTCAATCGTGACGCCCGCAAAAATAATTATATTATTGTCATATTTTTTTAAAAATCTGATTCCCAGATTCCTGAGCTCTCCACATGGTTCTATATCAGAATTATATGAAGAATTGTTTTAAATTGTCCTCCACAAATAAGCTTACATTAGGAAAAAGAACTATATTTTCTTGACAGATTTCTACAACCAGTTTTAAAATTTGTGACTTTGAAAATGTTTGGGGTAATGCTTACACCCAACGATACATTTGAAGCCTAACTTTTTGTGTTACCCTAGTGCTTTGTCCAATGATCTTTATATGGATTTGACGGCAGAGGATATAGTTCTATTGCTGTTTTCTTGTTATCAAGCTTGGCGTTAAGTATTAGTCGTCTTTACTTCCTTCTGCGTAGGTTTTAAAGGAATTTACCATGGACACAATATGGATGTAATTTCAGATTTGATTACTTCACTTTTAATAAATGTAGAGAAAGAAAAAATGTATTGCCTCCAACGAAGTTCAAACCTGGGGCCCGGCTAAAGATTACACATAGCCAGCTACTGTGTGATGTCCAGGGGTCGATTCCCCAAAGCAGTTTTAGACTTAAGTCAAAATCTTTAAATTGACCTAAATTGCTTACTTTTGAATTTTACAAAGAGGGGAGAGCACACTTTGATATATTTTAAATCACACCTGAAATTGTTTAAAAGCGTTAAGTATATTTACATATGTCACTCACACTTCATGCACCAGGGTAAAACACATGGGTCGCTGATGGCCTCCGTGTTTGTCAATCGTGACGCCCGCAAAATAATTATTATTGTCATATTTTAAAAAAATCTGATTCCTAGATTCCTGACCGTGACTGAATGCTCTCCACATGGTTTTATATCAGAATTATATAGGTATATGTTCATATTTCATCTGTATGCCATTTCAGCACACAGATTTCAACAAAATAATTTTAGTATTTTGACTTTAGTCAGAAATTGCTTTGTGGAATCGGCCTCTGTAGGCTACAATAAAATCCCGTCGTCTTTGCACCTTGTGTACAACACCCTATCCGTTTGTTGTCTCTTAGAATGTGTGTTACAAGGCGAGTGACCCCGACGGTGGGTTTTCTCACTCATTGTACTGAAACGACTACCTACGAGTGATATTATTTTAAGTACGTCATTGAACAGATTAATTTATACATGTCAAATTTAAAAGCCTTCTCCAATTTTACTATATATCACCACAGATACGACAGCTCAATCACTACGCGGTATACATTGTCTGCTTCGTAAGCTACAATTGTGGCGCCTCGCCACATGAACCGATTCCGAAATTCGACCCAAATTAGTTATGTTACATCAACAATTTCTGAATGCCTCGATTTGGAGAAGTATTTACTTTTGCCCATAAATTAATTAAAACAGGAACTATGAAATAAACACTCTTTTTTCTGTTTTTGTTTTTTTTTTTTCGCATGCAAATCGCATGGCAAATTAAACCTTAATTTTCAGTGATATAAACATGTATTAACTCTCAATGTTTTCTTGACACAGTTCATATATCATTGTACGAGATGTCTGTAGTTTACATTTAAATTGGCTGTAACAGAGACCAAATACAGATGAAACCAGTGTAAAATCAAACACAACACAGCTAATTTAGTTGTAAATCTGCACAGTGCTAGCCAGAGGGCGGTCTCGGTGTCTTGGAGACGTCCAAGTAACCTTCTAAGGCAACCGGTTTCAGTCAAATTTAACATAGGGAAAATAAGGGAGAATATAATAAGACACTCTGGGTTATTTTAATGGCTAACACTATGTAAATCATTGTTTACAGCTATCTCTCAAAATGAAAAATGAAATATTGTTTTTATTTAAATAACGTCATGTTCTTCTTAATGACTCTATAATGTAACATCTTTGATTGGCATTTAGAAGCTGGATGTTGATAATAAACACGAACCCTCTATGGATATTCAACTTCTTCATATATTAAAATACAACGTTTCGATCCACTTTCTAGGATCGTTTTCAAGTACTTGATCGTTACTTGAAGAATTTTCTTGTAATGTTCATCCATCAATTAAATATTATAGCAAAAATGGGAAAATGTTTTGATATACATGCCCAATATTTGTCTCTTCACTTTTTTTTTCATTTGTCATATAATTATAAGCTGGTTATAAAATATCACTTGCCTGATCTTCAGAAGTAACGATGTCCTCAACGCCAATTATTTCCTCTTCATCCTCTTCCATTTCATCAGCCCCTAATTCTAAACTTTTGCTGGGTTTGGCGTGGTTACTGAATGAGTTCTCCTCAACTATTGTTTTGAATAGTTTAGCTAGATTTGGTTCTGAACAGGTCCGCAGTATCTAAAACATTGCATAATGAGAAGTTCAAAACCAACATCAAGATCAACAATTTAATCATTTATTTTAGTAGGGTTGAGTTAGTTCGTTTCTTTGATTGATGTATAATGTCACCCTCAAGGGTATTTCAATCATATGACAATAGATTCTCCACTTCTGACTCTGTCCAAGTTAATATAGTTGGAAAACAAATGTGAGGAAACTTCGGAAAAACCACCAATGCATGGCCGAAGTCCCCTCCTGTGACTCCCTCATATACTGTATGCATTATACTTTAAGCAGGGCGACTGGGTGGTTTAAACTCGTGCAGTATATCAAAGGAGAATCAGCAGTCAGACGCGCTTACCACTACAACACAAGTTTGTGACAATAAGGTAAAGATTGACAGATTAATTGGTCTTGAACTCCATGGTCAGGGTTATTTCACCTACATATACATGATGGCATGCCAGTCCATAATGGCCCGAGGACCCTTGGCATCAACGGCAAGATAAAAGAAAGGGGAGGGCCCGCGCTTGGTGGTTAGAGTGTCTGACTGGCGTGACTACCAATCCTCCTTCGATGTACCGCACGGGTTCGATCCCCCCAGTGGACCTGCTTAGGTTGACTCCAGCTTTTTTTTTTCCGTGGTTTCCTTCCCGGTTTTCCACCATATCAAGTAGGATTGTCTAAGAAGTTGAGAATCCGTCGTCACATAGGTGAAATACTCCTGAGTACGACTTTAAACATCAATCAAAAAAACAAATAAAAGACAGGGAAGGATAAAAAATAGACATAACAAATCCGGTTCCCGATGCCCCTTAGCTCAGAAAGCACCAGGGTATCGTTAAGCTGCTGCCAATCACCTACTTATAAAATAAAGAAACTTAAGCCAAAACACCATGGGGTTAAGTACTAAACAAGATTGTTCAATGAACTTGCATGACCAAAAACAAAGAAATCAAGAAAAAAAGTTATTACCTGAATATTAGGCGCATCAAATGATCCGGTTGATAACCCAGCCAAAAGACCAGATTTGTTACTGAATATAGAAAGAATATATATTTATAAATAATCAAAATATGATAATAGATAAAGATAAATTCTTAACTCAGCCTTTTATTAATTTAAAGTATTTTAGGTAAACAACCAAATAAACCCTTGCAGTTTGACATCTAACTGTTATATGTTTACAGACTAAGTAATAGTCAGTAGTGTAACTACATGTATATGAACTAGACAAGGCAAATCTTGTGTGAAAGAAATCCCCCCCGATAATTACTAGCGACATGGACATCCTCTCTGGCCCCCATAAGTGCAGGCTGCTATGCAGAGGTGACTTATTATAGGTGTCGATTATAAATCAGCCCAAAAGGCAGGAGCCACTTAGGCCCTAGAAACTCTGAAAGTGAGTATTGAAATAAGATATTGATTATGGGCAGGCTGTGCTGATCACTATATCTGCACACATTATATACCATGGGGATAATAAAGTTTAAGAAGAATTCATTGCAATATAAGAAGAAAACAAAATATTCCTTACAGTTTTTCCTTTATCTGTTCCTCCAGAGGCTGTAATGTGACTGTTTTACCAATGGGTGTGACTTTCTTTGTGTGTCTCTCTACCATTTCGCCATCTTCCTCAAATAAATGAACTTTATCAAAGAGTCGACCTTCACCCTGTGAAACTATAATCTCAGGACGCTCACCACGACTTTCTGAAACACAAAAACAGGACAGATGTTAAGTTGGAAATTCCTAACTAGTCTATCCTTTATTTCTTTATTTGCTTGGTGTTTTAAGATTGATTGATTGATTGGTGCTTTAGCTGGTATTTCAGCTACGCTGTGGCATTGTGTCTTAAGTTTTTGTAAATTATTTCATGTAAATAACAAGGGTGCCATTTCGGCAGACCTGAGAAGCAAAATAAGAAAGGTTACTTTCACAATGATAAATGTTTGGTGTACTCCAACCCAGACATGTCATTGATGAGGAGAGCAGCTTCACTTTCCTCATTTAAAAAAAAAATAATTGTTACTGGTATTTATTGCCGTACTCAAGGGTATTTCACTTATATGACGAGGTATTCTCCTCTTCTTTACTATGTAGTACTTAATACATTGGGAAAAACAAGAGGAAAGCTATAAAAAAACCCACCCCTACGATAGCCGAAGTCACCTCCTGTAACTCCTTCATATACTTAAGCAAGTCTTTGGGTGACTTGAGCGTGTGCAATGAAGACACAGTTAATTTTTAAGGTGAATATAAAACACAACACAGTCCATCATGTCACCAATAAAGTATAATTAAAAAGAGTTCTAAATATATCTCTTTTAAAATTATTAATAAATTAGAAGTAGTTCTTAAGTGCCTTCAAAACCATATCCTCTCATGAAAAACTCTATTAGACTGACCAATCATGTTACAGGGAGGGATCAGTCTACCTAATTGTGACATATGTTTTATTTGGCGACATCATGTCAAATTCGTTTTCAGTCATATTCATAATATTTTATAAACATTTTCAGTGATTTTTATCATAACCACTGCCTTATTTTCAAACCCTGTTTTATATTAGCTTTAAAGAGACATGGTCGCCCAAAATGAGCTTCAATCAACAAATTCCGATTTATATGATTTTACATAGTAGATACCAATCATTTGTGCGAATATATAGCAGAATTTCGCAGACCAAACTCACAAGCCTTCTTTATGCTAAGTTATTAATGTCAATCAAAGCCTTGATATACAGGAGTTGCTGCCCTTCATTTGAATTTTCTGGAATATTTTAATTTAATACTTTTACTTACTTCTAAACTTCTACTAAGCCTAGAAAATTAGGGAAGGAATTAACGAAAATCTTTTTAATTTCTGCTTCTTGATAAAATTAATATAACTCATGTAATTCTATATTTATGCAAAACAACATTATTTTGGGCGACTATGTATCCTTAAAGTCAGGTTAACTATCAACTTAAAGAAACATTGGTGGCCTTACATTAAGATACATAAGGAAGGTATTTTTTTCAGACAACAGCCCTTTATTAACACTACATGTAATAAAACAGACGTATAAGACGGAATTGCATTATTTTATTAGTATGCACTACTAACCATCCTCTGGTAGGGTCACTGTGGCACTGGATATCTTCACATCTTTCAATACATTAAGGACAGTACCTGCCTGGCCTCCCCATTGTCTGCGGGCACTGAGAGGTTCTTCTACTGCACTATCTGAAATTGTCAACAAAGTAAATTGATAATATAAGTAAAATAATTAAATTTAAAAATAATTTGTATGTTTTTTAGCTGATACTTACCTTAATATAATACCTTAGCAAAAATTATGTGTTAATAGTTAAAGCAGATCCGCAGTACCCCACCCCTACTTTGCTGTTATATGTACTTTAGTACTAAGAGAATCAGATATACACAGTTTTAAAAAATAAAATTCATCCTATAATATTTATTTTTTCGTTTAAAAGGGCTATAA
>JAVFBY010006241.1:0-13797 GCA_034781015.1 Tonicella lineata
ATTTTTCACTATATACGATAGATTCTTTAATGTATATCGCAATGCCTCCTCCAGAATCCGAGAGACGATCCCTGCGCAAAGGCAAATGGTACCCAGGTATCCAGAGTTCGTGACTTGCAACTCGATTATTGAGTTTACTTTCAGTAATAGCAATGACGTCGTAGTTACTTAACTCTGCTTCAATCAAGCTGACCTTAGTCCGTAGGCCCCTGACGTTGATATGTACAATAGATATATTCTTGCCAGGGCCTGGATTTGGGTGAATATCGCCACTTAACATTAGAATAATATCTAAGTATAAGGAGGGATAGTTTTGACACAAAGAGGATATATTCCTCAGTGATGTTAGGAACTGCTTTGTAATAGAAGCAGTAGGTATATCCATGGTACAATGTACCGTGACACTGGAAAATAAGGTTAGCAGCAATATTAACACGCAGCATTTCACGTGTATTAGGTTGAGTCGTATTTTGAAGAAGTTATCAACAGACTCACGTTTATGTAATATATCTACCATTGCCAAGCGCATGCCGTTGTCCATCACTCCTTTGATTTTTCGTGGTTTGATTTTACAAGCACATGTATAAAACAGACCAACGCTTGCCCTGTATGCCTCTATATTACAATACATAATACATCATATGGAACAAAAAAAATATTGACAATGAGGGCAAGGTTGTTAGAATGCGTATACTGTACAATGAATATAAACATGTACTTGGATCATAGTGCATATGACGAACGTCAAGATTATCTTTAGTTAACATGTGATAATACTCGAATAAGTCAGTACATATCGTGTCATAGAGTGTATCACAACAATATACATTAAGTAATAAACACATATTATTTTCTGTCAAGTGAGAACAGTACGATTTAAATGTAAACATTATTGAACAAGGGGTTAATTTATGAATGTGTGTACAGCAAAGGTATGTTGAATTGAAAATGTATTTATCAGACACAACAATTAAGTATTGAAAGTTATACAGTAACCAGATAAATACATATACAGCTCCATTGTAACCTCTGTTACGGATGTCTGTCATAGTGGAGGGGGTATGAGTACAAGCGCACCAGCCTGGTGCTTTGCAATACTTCATAAGTCAATATTGATGATATGACAAATGTACTAGTAAAAAATCGAAAAAATATTCTAAATGTGTGCTTTACATAGTTAAACAGGTAAACAAATTAAGTTCGGTATCACTATTTACCAGATGTTCATATAAAACTCTCTATATCAACACTTTGATAATGTATGGCTTATAAAGTAAAGCAGACAACAATAACCTTATTAAAACAAATTATGTGATCAGCATTACACACATATTATGGGAATGTAATGTTATGTAGAATATTATGACAACAATTTTAAGAATGTCGTTATACGTGGTAATTTGATAGTATTCAACTGTAAAAGAGTAATAATTATCATACAGGCAAAACCACAACAACTAACTTATCAAAATAGTAATAAATACACTAAAAATTTATATTGTCAATGCTTATAAGATATCTTTTCACCACAAATTTATTAAATTCATTGGATGAAAATAAATAAACACACATTTAGATATTAATTAAATAGTATATAAATAAATAAATGTCAAGTACACAATGTATTAGATAAATAAACAGAAAAAAAATTGTGATTATCTCTGTTGCCTGTTGATAATAGCCACAATTAGTATTACATTATAATAAATATACAATCAAAGGAGTATTAAATGCACTGAACAATATATTTCCACTGTTCATAACATATATCACCACACAATAAATGCATCGGTTGAAAGTAAATAAACACATAAACATACAGAAGTGACGAAGCCACTCCGCAAAGGGACGTCACTCCCTAACGCCATAACCCGAAACTTCCGCATTGCCACACTTAATTTAATTTATTAGGGAATGAAGCAAGTAAATGTACAATCAAAAGAGTATTACATACACTGAAAAATCTATTGTCAGTGTTCATAACATAAATCACCACAAATTAACTAAATTCATTGGTTGAAAATAAATAAACACATGTTTGGTTATAAATTAAAGAGTATATAAATAAATAAATGTCATATACACAATGTATTAAATAAATAAACATACAGAAAATAATTGTGATTATCTCTGCTGCTTGATGATAATTGCCACACATAATGTAACTTGTTTAAGGGAATATAGCAAGTAAATGTACAATCAAAACAGTATTAAATGCACTGAAAAATCTATTGTCACTGTTCATATCATATATCACCACAAATTAATTAAATGCACTGCATGGATGAAAATAAATAAACACGTGTTTAGATATAAATAAAATAGTATTTAAATAAATGTCAATTACACAATGAATAAAATAAATATACATACAGACAATTATTGTGATTATCTCTGCTGCTTGTTGATAATTGCCACACTAAATGTAACTTGTTTTAGGAAATATGCAAGTAAATGTACAATCAAAGGTGTATTAAATGCAATGAAGAATCTAATATCTTAATGTTTATAACATAATTATATTACCACACATCAATTAAATTAATTGGATGAACAAACACATGTTTACATATAAATTAAATAGAATATAAATAAATAAATGTCAATTACACAATGTATTAAATAAAGTGGCATACAGAAAGTTATTGTGATTATTTCTGCTGCTGGTTGATAATTGTCACACTAAATGTATCTTGTTTTAGAGAATGAAGCAAGAAAATGTACAATCAAAAGTGTGTTAAATGCACTGAAAAATCTAGTGTCACAGTTAATATCATATATCACCACAAATTATTTAAATGCACTGCATGGATGAAAATAAATAAACACATGTTTAGATATAAATAAAATAGTATATAAATAAATAAATGTCAAATACACAGTGAATCAAATAAAAAAACATACATAAAGTTATTGTGGTTATCTCTGCTGCTTGTTGATAATTACCACACTAAATGTAACTTGTTTTAGGGAATGAAGCTAGTGAATGTACAGTCAAAAGTGTATTAAATGCAATGGAGAATCTATAATCGCTGTTTATAACATTATTATATTACCTCACATGAGTTAAATTCATTGGATGAACAAGCACATGTCTACATATAAATTAAACAGTATATAAATAAATAAATCTCGACTAAAAATGTATTAAATAAATAAACAAACAGAAAATAATTGTGTTCATCTCTGTTGATTGTTGATAGTTACTAGATCGTTCACACATATAAAAATAAATATTAAACATATACAACCAATGACATAATCTTATTTTAACATAGGTTCTATAAACAAATTTCTTTTAAAATTTTGTAGATTTCATTGAGAAATTAAAATAATTTAAGAACCCAATAAAATAATGATACGACTTTAATTAATATGGCATATTCATAGTCTGGGAGTTAATATACCACCCTTCTGGGAAAATAGAATTTTTATAGGAATAAAATGAAAAATAAATAAATAAAATAATACTAATCCCAACCATATAATAAACCGTACATTTAGCAGAATCTGAACGAATAAATCCTTTGTAATAGAGAATTATTATTATAAAATGTATATCATCATTAATCTACCTTCATTGTTATTAATCAAATGACATTTACATTTATTGATTAATTCAAGTGGAACAAAATAATTTGTTAGGGAAGTGAAAAAGAGGAATGTCAGTTTTTTTCTAGTGGGGGTGGGATGAGGGTGCGGGGAATTATATACCACCTATTCATCCAGAGGTTGCTCCACAACGTCCACAGATGGTTTGGACACCATGGTTGGTATATCAGCAAGGGAGTTAACTCTGATAATATTCCCCTGCTCTGTTAATTTGCTATAAATCTTCCCATCTCTCGTCCAGAAACTATAGATTTTTCCTGCTTTACGCTGGACAATAAGTAGTTTGATAAGGTTGTGCCGGGTCTTTGTTAGGTCTTCTGTTAGTACCAATCTGGTTCCAGCTAGATTTCTTTTAGCAGACAAAACTTTAACTTTTGAATCATACGACTTCATTTTCACAATAACGTTTGCAAGACCATCCTTAGGCTTACCAAGCAGGTGACAAATATCAATTTCATCTTCTGTAAATGACACTTTTAGTTTTTCTTTAAAGATTTTAGTAACAGAATTTTTTATAGGCACAGAATCTGGAACATCATTTACATTCACACTCAGCATTCTAACACTGTTTTTCCTCGTGTACTGTTCTAGGTCGTCTAATTTGTTGGTGAGATCCTTTATTTCTGCTTCCATCTGTGTCACTTTAGTTTTTTGTTTCTCCATCGCAGCAGTCTGAGGACTTATTACGGCATTATTTATCTGTTCCATCACACTACTAACAGCGCTTGAGACAGCTGTGTCAATGGCGGACTGAATGAGCGGTCCCATGGCCTTAGTTAGCGCTGGGAGAATGCTTTCCTGTAAGAATTTGCTGGTAATTGTCTCGGCAACTAGGCCACTTATGTCCACATTAGTAATTTGACCGCCCTTACCTTTCAATTTAACTGTTTGGCTTGTGGTAAGGTCTGGTAGCGAAGACTGGCGCTTTAGTGGGGGTGGTTGTGTGGGTGAGGAATCCATTTCCCCGACGAGCCGCTTTCCCGTCTGTTTACGTTGATTCATGCTTTGAATAGCTTTAAATCGCACAATATATGTTACAGAACTGTTAGTACATCAACTACTTCCAGCTACATCTAAGATAATTCGTCGTAAGTAACTTACACCAGGCCTGGTTTCAAACTTGCACTAGCTCACGTACTACCGTCCATCCGCCATTTTTTATACTTGTATATTTATCATACTTTATCATACACACGAATATGATAAATACATTATGGATGGGTATGTTTGATAACGGTCGATGAAGACCACCGTAGCAAGGAGCGGCCGGTCTAAGATGGGTCTTAAAATAATGTTATCATATCAAACTTGGAATTTAAGCTTATCCTAGACCGGCCGCTCCTTGCTAAGGCACCTTTATTGTCATACAAATATGATAAAAATTTAAATACATTATGAAAGGTTATGATTGCTTATGGTCAGTGTAGACCACCGTAGCAACGAGCGGCCGGTCTCAGATGGATCTTAAAATAATGATAACATATTAAACTTGGAATTTAACCTTATCATAGACCGGCCACTCCTTGTTATAATGTACTTTTATTGCCATACGAATATGATAAATACATTATGGACGGGTATAGTTGACAATGGTCGATATAGACCACCGTAGCAAGGAGCGGCCGGTCTAAGATGGACCTTAAAATAATGCTAACATATTTAACTTGGAATATAAGCTATCATAGACCGGCCGCTCATTGCTAAGGCACTTTTATTGTCATACAAATTTCATAAAAATTTGAATACATTATGAAAGGTTATGGTTGCTAATGGTCGGTGTAGACCACCGTAGCAAGGAGCAGCCGGCCTAAGATGGGTCTTAAAATAGTGCTAACATATCAAACTTGGAATTTAAGCTTATCCTAGACCGGCCGCTCCTTGCTAACGCACCATTAGTGTCATACAAATATGATAAAAATTTAAATACATTATGAAAGGTTATGGTTGCTAATTGTCGGTGTAGACCACCGTAGCAAGGAGCGGCGGGCCAAAGATATAATGCTAACATATTTAACTTGGAATTTAAGCTATCATAGACCGGCCGCCCCTTTGCTAAGGCACTTTTATTGCCTTACTAATATGATACAAATTTAAATACATTATGAGCAGGTATGGTTCCTAATGGTCAATGAAGACCACAGTAGCAAGGAGCGGCCGGTCTAAGATGGGTCTTAAAATAATGGTATCATATCAAACTTGGAATTTAACCGTATCATAGACCGGCCGCTCCTTGCTAAGGCACTTTTATTGTCATACAAATGTGATAAAAATTTAAATACATTATGAAAGGTTATGGTTGCTAATGGTCGGTGTAGACCACCGTAGCTAGGAGCGGCGGGCCTAAGATGGGTCTTAAAATAATGCTAACATATTTAACTTGGAATTTAAGCTTTCATAGACCGGCCGCTCCTTGCTAAGGCACTTTTATTGCCTTACGAATATGATAGAAATTTAAATACATTATGAGCAGGTATGGTTCATAATGGTCAATGAAGACCACCGAAGCAAGGAGCGGCCGATCTAAGATGTATCTTAAAATAATGCTAACATATTAAACTTGGAATTTAACCGTATCATAGACCGGCCGCTCCTTGTTAAGGTACTTTTATTGCCATACGAATACGATAAATTAATTACAACATGGCGGATACTAGGAGATAAGACAGCGAGACACTGTAGAGCAATCGTGCTACCAGGCTGGTGTTATTCCCGTGTTGTATAATCTGAATGAGTGAAGGTAGACAATTTCGTAGCTTACTATATAGTTTGTGAGTCTTCTGGAAAATGAATCAAAGGAAACAGACCGGAAAACGTAATATTAGTGACATGGATTCTTCGCCAACACAACCACCCCCACTTAAGCGCCAAACTTCGTTACCCGACCTGTCGGCGAGCCAAACAGTGAAGGTGAGAGGTAAAGGTGGCCAGATATCTACTATGGACATAGGTGGTGTAGTAGCAGACGCTTTAACAAGTAAATTATTACATGAGGCCATACTCCCAGCCCTAACTAAAGCGATGGAACCGATTATTCAGTCAGCTATTGACATTGCTGTTTCTAGTGCTGTGAAAAGTGTTATGGATCAAATTAATACTGTTGTTATTGGCCCCCAGTCTGTTGAAATAGAGAAACAAAAAGTGAAAGTTAACCAGATGGAAGATGAAATTAAGGGTCTCACTAATAAACTGGATGACTTGGAACAATACACAAGAAAAAATAGTGTAAGGATGTTAAATGTGGATGTTAAGGATCTACCCGACTCAACTGGCCTCTCAATTAAAACTTGTGTTACCAAACTTTTCACAGAGAAACTGAAAGTTAAATTTTCTGATGACGAAATAGAAATATGTCACCTATTAGGTAGACCAAGAGATGGACTTGCTCATATAATAGTAAAAATGAAGGTCTATGACTCTAAAATTAAAGTGTTGTCAGCAAAGAGAAACTTAGCTGGATCTAAACTGGTATTAACTGAAGACTTAACCAAAACCCGGCACAACATGATCAAACTTCTTCTTATTCAACGTAAGGCGGGTAAAATACATAGCTGCTGGTCGAGAGATGGAAAAATATTCTGTAAATGCACAGAGCAAGGGCAGATAAGAAGAGTCACCTCCCTTGATGATATAGCAGCCATGGTACCCAAGTCATCTGTTGAAGTTGGTGTGACTGACTCCTCATCCACATGAATAGGACAGGTGATATCAAATTCCCAACACCCATTAATCATGGTCTGATAAACGACTAACTAATATACACTTCTGCTTCATTTTAATCAACACAAAATCCTAACCAAATTATTTAGGCTACACTTCACTTTCAAGGGTGACACCTAATGCCACTATGAGTAAATTTATGTTTGAATCACATCACAAGCACAGAAGATGGATATATACTAGCAGAAAAATGCTCTAGGTTATATCTATGTAATATGTACTTGTTAAAATTTTGTTTGATATAGATCAAGCACCATATTATTGTTACTTATTTCGGAATTATTTACTCAATTGCTAATGCACCTGTATCATGTTTAAGTTATTGAATTAAATAAATGCAATTATAGTTTGGGAACTGATTTTTTTCTTGAAATGATAAAGTAAACATGCTCAGAACAAGTAAGTCCATGTTATATTTTTGTACTTGATTTAAAGATTGACCAAGCATTTTCAAGTAGGTTTAACTAATTTAAAACAAATGTAGACCCACATGAATCATGACTTTCCAGAATGTTTTTGTTAAAATTTAAAGTGGTTACTTTAATGGTAAGGGCTTACATGGTCAAGTATTTATTTGGTGTAAATATTATATTAAAATTGAAATATTTATTTATTCTGCTGTTGATGAAGCCAAATGATATACTGTACTACATATACAAATTCCATAAATTCAATTACATTTCATTACAGCTATGCAATGCCTATGTTTAACTTTTATGGTATTCATTTACAAAATGTTAAATAAAATACATGTATGTACAAAACCAATTTAATAAATCAGCACAAGTAACTCCAGGGTTATGTTTGTATCATTTTGATTTTAATATGTAGCAACTTTTTAAAGTAAATCAAACACATCCTTATAATGGGGTTACTAACTTTCCTGAATGTATCTGTTACAATTTAAAGTGGTTACAAGGGATGGGCTGACAGAAACAAGTATTTATTTGGTGTAATTATTATGTTAAAATTTGAATATTTATCTTAATATGATAAAGCTATACATTATGCTGTACTACATATACAAATTCCATGAATTAAATTACACTTCAGTACAGCTATCCATTGCCTATGTTTAACTCTTCTGGTATTCAGTTACAGTATGCCCAAATACAATATGTACAGAAACAATCGAATGAATCAGTACAAGTAACTCCAGGGTTATGTTTGTGTCATTTTGATTTTGATATATACCAACTTTTTTTTTCAAATAAGCCAAACACATCCTCATAATGGAACTCCCTTGAACTATTGTTTTCATATCTGCCTTTATTAAATGTGTGCCAATAACAATTGTCACTGTGATATGCTTACCAGTGTTTACAATTTCAATGATGCCTGTGCATTTGCATAAAAAAATAATGTAGGCCTTATACATGTAGGTCTATTCTGTTTTTGGAAGTAGGAAAGCGGCACTTATTGTCTGGAAATAGAAGTGTCAGTTCACTTGAATAAGCTACTTAAACACTTTTTTGATAATTGGAGAGTTATACATATAATATATGTTTAACATTAATGGTTTACATTTAAAAAAGTGACATAACTGACGGTTATAAATGTTTTAACTATAATTATTTTAGTTTGGATTAAATGCCTACATATTCCTATGTATGCTATTGATTTAAATCAAATATGGTAATTAGTTGTCTTGTTTAATAGCATTTCATTAGCCTTAGAAAATTACACAAATTCTGGCAATAAATTGTATTTATCGATTTTTGTATTTATCGAGTTTTATAATGTAGTACCCTAAGAAGTATGAGTTGAGCTATCATGTTTATAAATGTGTAATTATTGCAATTAACGTACAGGTAGGGAGTAACATTTACCAGGGCAACAATTCCAACAAACATACTGTATATCCTGTATAGATCAATTTGGTTTAACTTATTTATTATGGCCTTTTTGTCGGGAGATGGTGCTGTGATATTGGCCCGGGGAAGTGATATTGACCGAGGCGTCAGCCGAGGTCGGTGTACTTCCTTGGGTAGGTGTCAAAAGCGTAGTCACCTGGAAGAGTCCATACGTGATTTGCAATATAAAACAACCTAACACACTTGATCACTGTCAACATTGGCAGTATGACGAGGAGCATGTTTCGTCATGGTTGGCGGTCAACCATCACGTGGCTCATTGTGACGTCATGTTTTTGCGACCGCTTTTAGGAAAGGAATGTGTATGCACACTTACAGATGCTTTGATATGTAATAGCTGCGTGACCAATTAAATAACGTTTAATTACAACTTATATAATAATATTATTTATCATTCTCCTTAAAGTTTAATATAGTACAAATGTATATGGAAATTGATATTTAACTGATATTATTAAAAAATGTATGATGTATAAGTATATGCATTTTTATATGTATTTTTGTTGATGTAAGGGAGGAGAGTTGTAGGCCCCTACATATATATATATATGGTAAACATTAAAGGTTTACATTTAAAAAAAAGGTTATAAATGCTTTAACTATAATTATTTCAGTTTGGATTAAATGCCTACACATTGCTATTTATGCTATTGATTTAAATCAAATATGGTATTTAGTTGTTTTGTTTAATAGCATTTCATTAGCCTAAGCAAATAACACAAATTCTGGCAATAAATTGTATTCATCGATTTTTGAATTGTAACTTATTTGTCTACCTCCAGGAAATGTGATAAGTTGTTCGTCTAATAAATAGATCTGAGCTATATGAACCTATGAAGTTTTGCATGTATAAACCTTTGTCTATTATTTTGAAGTAATCTTCAAATTTGAGTTATAAACTGCTAAATTAGTTTGTGCTGAAATATGTCCGTTATGTTTTTTAATTTTTTAAATTAAAAAATTATCAAATAGATAACTAATTAAATACACAACTATGCTGTAGGCATTGGAGCTATACATTTAATTTTACCTTCAATGCTTTCTTATTAATACTCGAATTGACTAGACTTGTATAAACACATTTTAACATAGTACTTTATATGTAAACCTGGTGCGTGATATTATACCTGTTTGTGGTTTAAGTACCGGTAATATAAATGTGCTTATTATTTATTTTAACAATGTATTAAGTTTATTTTAACAATGTATTAAAACGAATTTTCTTGTGATTTTTGTAGTAATAGCAAACACTTGCCTGGTACGGTTTGCACCCACATATAGATCTCCCATAGCTATGACAGACACCTGTAGGGAAGGCTGCTATGGAGTCGCACATGTTTTCATGATGCTGATATTTAATTTTCATCTGTTGTTTAATTTCAATAAATATAATTTTCTGGGAATCTCTGAGAAAAATCATCTCAATTCCACATATTCTTGCTGTACACACATTGACACATTTGTTTTGCTTACAATATTGACATTTCAAATAAATAAAAAAATATATATATACTGATTGTAACACTGCCCTATTCATCTCTGTATTAATTATTTATTCTCATGTATTCCATTATACTACCAAGTTTAGTCAAGTAAATTCCATTTACACTCATGTATATTATGCCTCAAGTACATGCTATACAAAATAATTTTTATGTACATGTACTGTATCCTCGCCACCTTGCCCTCCATGTCAATATTTTCCTGTGCTATATAATTTATAATGTATTGTAATATAGAGGCATACAGGGCAAGCGTTGGACTGTTTTATACATGTGCATGTAAAACTAAACCACGTAAAATCAAACGAGCGATGGACAATTCCCAGAATCTGACGATGGTAGACCAATTATCTGACGTTGAATCCATTGAGAATTACATGTATTACCTTAGAATTCGTCAGCACGCCATGCATGTTGAATGTTGCTTATTAATCGTGATGCTTACTTTATTTGCATATGTTGTGGTTGGCGTACATAGTAACACGCTTATGACTTCTGCTTCTATCATAAAGCAGCTCTCAATTATTCTCCCCCATTTAAATGGTTTGTGCATACAAAGCGGTCCAACTTCATACTTTGATATTATTTTACTGTTGAGTGGTGATGTTCACCTTAATCCAGGTCCTGGTAAGAATGTATCTGTTGTGCACGTTAATGTCTGGGGCCTACGAACTAAGGTCAGCCTTATCGAAGCACTTAAATAAGTATGCCATTACTATTACCGAAACAAAATTTAATGATCGGGTTACTAATGAAGAATTGAGGATACCTGGCTATCATCTGCCGTTGTGCAGAGATCGGCATTCTAATTCTGGAGGAGGCATTGCGATTTATATAAAAGAATCCATACTGAAAAATGCCAATTCCAAATCCCATATTTAGAGGCAATGTGGTGCGAATTAAATCTTAACAATAATAGGATTCTAATAGGAACATTCTATAGACCCCCTTCTTCGCCATTAGAATATTGGGATTTGATAGAAAACTCTATATCGATTGCTAGACATGATGTATCGGTGAAATGTGTCGTCCTCGGAGATTTTAATGCTAATTGTCTACCCGAGCCGCACCCTAGGATCGACCTATTTCTTATACTTACGGGTTGACTCAGATGATAAGCGAACCAAAACGCATTACTCCTAGATCTAGCACACTTATTGATTTAATTCTTACTTCTTGCCCCGATATAATAATTAATAGCGGTGTGTTAACTCCCTTTTGCAGTGACCACCATGCTATTTATGCAACGTTTACATTTGTACTTAAACAAGCCTCTTGCTTTACTCGTCGTGTATGGTACTATGATCAAATTGATATACCTGTTTGTCGAGCGGAGGTTACCAACACAAACTGGTCTAATATAATAGACAACAGAAATATAAACGATGTTGTTGGTTTATTCTCCTCCACTATATTCGGTATGCTATCTCGTTTTATTCCCAATAAAACTGTTGTTATAAGGCCTCGAGATAAGCGTTGGATGGATCCATGTTTACGTACATTAATGAGACAACGCACACGAACTCGTCGAAAGGCTAAACGTTCAAATAATCCCGATCATTGACACGAATTTAGTTTGATTCGCAATGTGGTAATAACGAATGTAGGGATAGCCAAATATGTATATGAAAAGCAATTAGACAGTAAAATATGTAATATACATTTTTCAAATAAACATTGGCGGCGTCTTGTTAAAACGTATATAAACACTCAAAATAATGTAACAACAGAGTTCCCTCCAGTTGTTTACGAAAACATAGTTTATAATCAACCAGATGGAATTGCTAAAGTATTAAATGAATATTTTGTTAAACAATCAACTTTGGATGATAGTTCTGCTACATTACCCCACATATCCGTATTGCTAACCTTTATTGACAATGTAATCATCACAAACAATGACGTTTGTGAAATCCTGTCTGGCCTCAATACCCAAAAGGCTTGCGAGCCTGATAAAATTAATAATCGCGTCTTGAAACTATTGGCATCTCAACTATCAGCGCCGTTGACACTTCTATTCAACCGCTCTTTAAACGCTAATGAGGTACCTGATTCCTGGAAATGTTCAAACGTAATACCTATTCACAAAAAGGGAACCCAAAATGACTCTTCGAACTACATGTATAGACCAGTGTCTCTAACCAGTGCTGTGTGCAAAGTTTTCGAAAGATGTATCCATAAGTATATGTTCAATTACTTATACAATAATAACATAATTACATCTTTCCAATCAGGATTTGTGGCTGGTGACAGTACTGTTTACCAGTTGTTATATATACATAATTTTATATGCAGTGCAATGGATAATGGTTAAAATGTGAGAGCATTCTTTTGCGATATTTCTAAAGCATTTGATAAAGCATGGCATAGGGGACGGCTCCACAAATTCCATTCCATTGGAATCCGCTATAAACTTTTGGATTGGTTCGCTAGTTATCCGAGTCGTTGTTATTGATCGGAAAAGCATCCTCTTACGAACTTGTCACGGCTGGCGTTCCTCAAGGATCGGTTCTGGGGCCTATGCTCTTTCTAATTTATCTTAATGATATTGTTTTAGACATAAAAGCTAACATTAGACTTTTCGCGGACGATACTTCACTTTATATATCAGTTGAAAATCCCGCATCCGGAGCGGATATACTAAATTCTGACCTAAATAAGATTTCTATTTGGGCAAAAACATGGTTAGTTCAGTTTAGTCCCAGTAAAACGGAAGATGTGCTTTTCTCTAGGAAGCTAAACCCTGTGAAGATGTGCTTTTCTCTAGGAAGCTAAACCCTGTTTATCTAAATGATGTTATTGTACCCCAAGTGCAAGAACATAAACATCTTGGTATTTATTTGCAATCTACTGGAAAATGGGATTGTCATATCAATTATATAGTCAATAAAGTGAGTCCCATGATTTGCTGATTACGTAGTTTTAAAATATCGGTTATCTAGAATATCTCTAGAAACTATATATGTATAAATCATTTATTCTGCCATTGTTTGGTAATGGAGATATTCTGTGGGATATTTGTTCTCAACACAATGCTACTTATCCTCGAAAACTTCCAACTTGATGTCCTTAGAACAATTTGTGGTTGTCCA
>JAVFBY010006352.1:0-13795 GCA_034781015.1 Tonicella lineata
GTATTTATGTGTTCCGTTCGGAAGTGACCTTTCTTAAAGCTTGACCTTTCTTGACCCCAATAACCATATATGGCAAAGTGTAAACCCGTGTATGATGGGAATAAGATATTCTATGTTTTTTACCATGTTATCGGCAAGTAAGGGGAAAAAACAAAAAAAATAGGGTTGTACTATAGTCTATACACGCTGTGTATCCTCTGCAATGGCGGCACTTTCGGTATTTTAGTCGCCAAGTGCCCGTATGGGAAAACCATGTATACTAGCCCTATAAATGGTCCGATAGCTTCATTCCGTTATACTTTATTATACTATGGCAGGGCAACCAAACAAATTGTAAATTTTGCTTTTAGTGGAACCTGATATGGCTGAGAACCCCATAATTTTTTACCCGTGGTTATGCCAATGTTGTAGCTCTAAGCTGTACTATAAGATTCTTTGTAAATTTGTCATTTAGCAGCTGTTAAACCACTCTGTTTGCTTCATTGAACATTTGTGAACTGGTTCCTACCGGGGTCAAAATATTACCTGTGGCTGACAAGTGGATTTCACAAGTGAAAATAAAATGCTACCTTAGAACAAAATTAAAATAAGTGAACAACTTAACCCTTAGTTCAAGCATGTCTGTCGAGTGGTGACCGGTAAAAAATAATTTGACATGTGACCGGTAAATTTTTTTAAACATTTCAACTCCTGTTAACATACTTGTACTTGTATACTCTTATTTCAATTTGTAAGATTTAAAACTGATGACTTTATCATTTTTTGCCATACATGACAGGGCTCGAAATTAAGGGTTGTCCCATTGTCCCGGACAAGTAATATTTAAGCTGGGCAATCAGTTGTCTATGACTTACTTGTCCCTGGCCAATTGCTAAAAAATCAAGAAATAAAAGGCAGAAACCGTTTCAAATATGGAACCAGACGATGTTTAAGAAGTGCTTCTGGTTCTAGACCTGCATGTAACTGATAACGGTGAGAGAAAAAAAAATGCCCTGTGCAGCTCTTAAAAGTCATTTTGAAATTAAGTCTATATCTGACTATTTTATAACTTTAAGGTACAATGTTAATAGCATAAGGACTAGTGTTTGATTCTGGGGACAACCATATTGTCTGATTTGGTTGTCCCAGGGACAAGCATCTAAAAATGTTAATTTCGAGCCCTGATAATGTAGGTCGAAATCACCCAGTTAAGGATGGCTTGAGTATATTAAAGCATGGTGCCTAATGGTTTACTAGCCTGGAATTACCTTGCACTTAGCCTGTAGATACCCAGGGGCCAGTTGCTCAAAGCCCCAGTACTGTAGCTGATTAAATCATTAATCTTGGATTAGTTGACGTCACATCATGTTGTAGGTCTATTTCTAATCCTGGATTAGTGATTTAATCTGTTACTAGCACTAATCTTGGTTTTGAAAATCTGGGCTGGCCTGGGTATTCCAGTGGTAGCAGGCAATAAAGCTAGTATATTCCCTTCGAAATCAGATCAAGTAAAAGTTGTTTATATGTAGGCCTACCTACCCGCCCCTTTTAAAGTGTTCAATTTGAAAATAAAGTGAGTGTTCCAAAATTGTAAAAGAGCTTTTGATTTGAGCTGCCCATCCTATGCGTTCAACGATTCACAAATCAAAAGGCCTGTTACTGTTGTAATACTTTCACGATATACCTAAGGGGTTAAGACCACATAAGATTTCATATGATATCAAAATTTCTTTCATCATTCTGAGTGAACATATTTTAAGTGCACACATGACAGCATAAACCTATGTTGTTTGCACAAGTGGAAGTAGAACTTTAGAAAAACCCTGGTTTTAGATTATAAAAACAACACAACTTAATGGCAGCCGAGCCATATTGTTGCAATGAATTCGGTGGAATGTAATCCCATCAGTCAACTTGACATGAAGAAGTCACTTTCCAAGTTTGAAATCAATCATTGAATTTGTTTTAAAGTAATCGTGTACACAAGCTGTGCTGGATTGACAGCAGCTAGCATTTCCATGTCCCCTCGCACTATATTATAGTATAATGTAGTGTGGGAGAAAAAGTTGCAAATTTATTTAAAATGACTTTTTAAAATACAAATGATCGTGGTTTAACACAATGGTAAAGGATATTTCACATACATGTATATGATAGTGTGTCAGCCGAATGGGTTGTGGAAACTACCCGTAACATGACATCACCAAAAAAATATATACTTCCTTTAGTATGACCACCAGGGCATCAGAAAGCTATAGCAAGACCACCGACTGCTCAACTACATGTAGGGTCCAGTTCCTTTAATCATATCTGGTGGTCTGTATGCAACAATTAAGTCATTTCATTGCCACCCAGGATCGACGTCATTGGCGTCCAGGCTTAAAACCGAAAAGGTCTATTGTTAATTTAAGGACACTTGGCACAGTATGTAATATACATGTAATGTCTACTTTCACAAAGGAACAATAGATGTTGATACTAGGGCTATGTTCCTTTCGTCCCCTTTTCTCCTCCAGTGGCAGTGGCCATTCAAGGAAGCGCTGTGACATCCCAATGGAACAGAGTGTCGCCACTGCCTCCACTAGGGGAGAAAAAGGGGTCGAATGGAACAAGCCCTTGAAATATTAATTGAAGTTAGCCTTTATGTCGGAGAAGCCCCTCACATTCGGTACTGATGATTCTTAAAAAGGATTGTCTTGCGTCTGTGAGTGCTTGCTGGTTATGCCCCCCTTATATATATAAGGGGGGGGGGGGGGGGGCATATTCCGTACGGCAATCCGTGTGTGTATCCGTCTGCCCGTGCGTTCGACATATCTTGTCAGGAACATAGCTTAGTAACTACATGTATGTAGCATACCACTTTGACACTTACACATACATGTAACATTCTTATATATGCAGATGTGCAACATAAATCTTTTTCCAAAAATTTATGCAAATTTCTACCCACATGTAAATTAGGCAAATTAGCTGTCGGCTGACCAACATATCTTGTCCGGACCATAGCTCAGTTAGTATTCAAGTTATGACTTTGGAACTTTCATAAAACATTATTCACAATATGTACATGTGCAACATAAAACTTTTTCCAAAAATGTATGCAAATTAGAACCTGAATTATGAAAATAAGCTGTCTGTCGTCCAACATACCTTGTCCAGACCATAGTCACATGTCTTCTTGATGTCAGACAGGTGTAAAAGTTACACTAAATGTCTTTCCAATATTATTATTAAAAAAACAAGGCGTCATGTTCAGTTCTACGTACATGTACATGTAACTCTCAAGGCAACTGGTGGATTTATTGTGGGGTAACATAATTATAAATATCACTAGAGAAGACGAATGATTCTAAAAAAAGCTATAGAGGTGGGATTCTGATCTACATCTGGTTCATTGAGAATAATATCTTGATTTGGTGAAAAAAGGTGAGTTGATTTTGGAAACCATTAACTAAAACTAAAGAGAGAATCATAATATAATATTGACAAGAAATAATACGATATACATGTAACCAATTGTCTGGAAAACTTTAAAGTACATCTACATGCCTAACCAATTCTATGAAAGATTATCTCGGACTAATCACTATAAAGTCTGCTTTTTACATGAACTATTGTTTTTGTCTTTACAAAACAGGCATGTTTCTAACGATAATTATACTTTTTAGTCATACAGACAGAAATCAACGACCCCCAAGAGGAAGAATTCAGTTGTTACTTGTCCAACGTGCTGCAAGACATGTCAAGATGACAACGCTCTCTTGGACCATTATCTTCGGACTCATAAGAAACAGGTCCGCCTACTGTTACATGTAGTTGTATTTAATAATTATGATTATTTGTTTAGAACTGACAGATCATGATGTTCCTTCTCAAAAAACATGAACTATTTGTTTTTAGATGTACTCGTGCAAAAATTTAAACAAATTATTACAAATTATTTTAAAAACAAACTGTAGTACTATGTTAAATATTTATAATGAAATTGCTCGATAAAACATATTTTTTTCATGACAGTGACTCTATGATGTTCTGAATTTTTGACATACTGATATTTTCTCTTTTAGGTAAGTGGGAAGAGAGACCAAAATACAAAGAGACAGTATGGAGGTGGATTTGAAGATAAGAAAGAATGTAATAACCTTAACCATACAGGCAAACACTCTGTTAGTCAGGTTAGTTTAGACTCTGTAGGCCAGGTAACTAAAGACTTTAATCGTCCGGTACATGTAAGTACCGGTGGTCAGTTAAGTGCTGACGTTGCTAAAAGTGTGTTTCAGCTTGACAGGGAGTGGATCCAGGGGTCACATTTATGCATCGAGCCAGAAACGACATTGTCTGCATCAATAATGGATTCTTTTTCAGATATCATTTTAAACAGACCCCGAGATTCATCTTTAGAGATTAATGGTGACACATTACAAGTTGGAGATTTGGCTTGCCTGACAAGAACAAACTGGCTAACAAATTTTCTTATTTTTTATTACGTCAAAAAGCTGGAAAATGAATGTGATAATGTGAAATGTTTTTATCTTCCAGATGTAGAACACATTCAATCTTCTGTTTTAACTAAATATATTTCAGGTTGTAGACAATTTATTTTCCATTTCCTAGTGAAGAACATGGGAACCTATACACAGATTAGAGGAGATGGAAATCATTTTGTATTTGCAGTTTACTTTTTAGAAGATCACCACTTAGTTTATGCTGATCCTAAGGGATGGAAAGTTCCTCAAGGATTTGTGGAGAATATAAAGACAGCTATAGAAGGCATTGGACTAAATACTGACAGATTATTAACCATCACGGTGTGCCATGATCACAACTCTAAAGACAAGTTTAATGTCCATAAATGTTCTGCTAATTGTGCACATTTCTATCCATTACAGACATGTTCCAGTGTTTGTGGTGTAGCAGCTGTTGTTGGTATGACCATATCTGCAATAAATCCACATTTGTTTTTTCTACTGATATCAAAAAATCCACATGCTTGTGTTATGTTAGATAAGATAAATTACATAAAACATATTTCTATGTATTCATCTTTCCTTAGACAGGTTGTAATTCACTGGGTATTAATGAATAAAATAGAAATTAGTCTACTATACAAAAAAAAGGTTTCAGGTGAATGTATACAAGAGGTCAAAACAAAAGAGGTCAAAACAAAAGAGGTGAAAAAACCCAGTTCAGTACTTTCAGGTCAACAGAACAAAATAGAAATTAGTCTCCTATACAAAAAAAAGGGTTCAGGTGAATGTATACAAGAGGTCAAAACAAAAGAGGTCAAAACAAAAGAGGTGAAAAAAACCAGTTCAGTACTTCCAGGTCAACAGAACAGCTCTAAGAAAACTCAGACAGATATCGAGACAGATATTGAGCACCCCCTTCTTAAATTCAACCACAGTTTGTTAAAATTTCTTAAAAAGGAACCTAAAATATACTTTAAAAGAAAAGAAAATGTTTTATTTCTTCAGCTATTTCCTTCAAATGCTAACTCAACTGTCGTCAAGAAAGTACCCTGTACAGATTTAGGATTAGGTGATTTAAATGCTTTAGAAAAGATTAATGAATTCCTTCAGAGTGCAACATGTTTACAGAAGATCCAGAAAACATATACAAAAAGTAAAACTTCATGGATCGAAATAAGCCAAGTAAAGGTAGGTCAAGAAATGCAACTTTATTTTGACAGGTTTTGTTTTGACTTTGTAAAAGAGTTTAGACTACACAAAACAGTTTGCCCTAAGTATAATGGCAATAACACCCTTGTAGTGTCTGTAACAAGTCATCCAAAGTGGGGACGTACTCATAGGTTTGATGAATGCTATTCTTTTAAAGATAATTGCATCAAACCAAAAAGTACAATACCAGTTGTTACCTTAGAAATCACCTGTTCTGGTAAGTCAAATGAATGTCGAGCCCAGTGCGGGGCTCTGTTGTCTTCTATTAACATGGATAAGAATGTGACAGAGTGTTCTGCATGTAAAGAGGATCTGACCAAAGGCAGGGATACTGTGTGTAAGGTATGTAAAGTACATGACACACACCAATGGTATGAGTACACAGGCACTGAAGTTAACTTTGGCATTAATGAAAAACTTTGTAATGCCTGTTACAGATATTTTCTTAAACATCAGACGTTGAAGCCTTTGTTGAAACTGCACTGTTTGTCCACAAAAATAAGAAAGATTCACCATTCTCATCTTTCATGTGGATGGAAGCTTAAATGTTTAATATATCCAGATGATCTTGATACATGGATAATTTTTTCTTTTGAAAATAATTCGAATTTTCACAAATCTCCACCATCACAAGACAAAAAACGTCCAAATTTGACAGATAGAGATGAGATTGATAGACTAAGAGTAGCAAACAAAGTTTCAGCAAGTCAAATTAAGTTGTCTTTTCAGAGGAAAACTTCCATTCATGTAGATGAGGATGGTGGTTTGAAAACATTGCGTGAAAAAACAGCACAGTCTCAAATACAAAAGAGGATCTCCCTGATAGACAAACACGCACTGCAACACTACATTCACAAACAAGACCCTATTCCTGTATTTGGGTCCGATTGGAGAAACGCTGAAAAAATCATGGAGCAACATCATGACTCTGTCTTGCTTTTTCAACGTGGCTTCAAATCTCTAGATCGAAATTATCATTTTGTCTTGGCAAACAATGAAAACCTAAATTTTGCCCAAAAATTTGGTCAACATGTTATGGGTTACGATAATAAATATGATTTTACAGCGTGTCGGTTTCCTGTTGGTCTTATCACTGTCTGTGACAGTGACAATAAAGGAAGATCTGTAGCTGTGAGTATGTCCAGCTCTGATGAAGCTAAAGCCCACACTCTATCTCTGTTGATAGTTTTTATTAATGTGCCCTGCACTAGTGAATATTGTGACCATAAACAGGAAATCTATAAGTTTAATGATGGGCATGGTTTTTACAAATTTCGGCCTTGTAGTTTACATAATCCACTGAGACCTATGATACAACATGACAAAGACCCATCCATAAGATCAGCTGTTTCTGCACTCGGACTCAAATCCAGTCTCTGTAACTTTCATGCATTACAGGCTTTCAGGCGTTATGTGCATGAAGATCACACAATGAAACTTTTTATTGCACCACTAGAGATGGGTTTCAAAACAATAATGAGAAGTTGGAAGAGTGAAGTGCGTATCTTTCTGGTTGATAAGTTTCTAAAATTTATTTCTGATGACATTCCTAGTAATCTTATGCCACTCGAGACCAAGCAGAAGTTGATAAATTATCTCAAGAAGAATTGGTACCAATCCAATTGGTCAGAGTCTTTTACAGCTGAAGTATTGTATGACAGTCCAGTTTGTGAAAGACGAAATCCTCTTCTTCTTACAGATAATGTAACTGAACGCAGGTTTCGTGAAATTGATGAATCTATTTTCAATGGCCAACTGAATAAATCTACTGCTACCTTTATTATGAAGATGTCAGATCAATTTCTTTATAGTGAAGGAATGTCTTCAAATGTTAACAATCAAGAAATTGTAAGAAAAACAACCATAAGGAATGTTGAAAAAGAAATATGTTGTGCTGAAAGAGGATTGGACATAGTAAATGACAATCGTCTAATATTGCCCGAAAATTGGTCTCAGCATGGCTGGTTTGGTGTAGCCTTTGACAGTTGCAGCTCAATGGGTTTGAGTACAGATGCTCAGTCTAGTCTACCTGATGATCATTATGTTGGTACTGACATGTCTAACTCTGATGTTATTAATGAAATTGAGTATGATTACAAACACAGAGACCACTGCTCACAAACAATATCTCAACTGTCCACACAGATCACAACTGAGCATGACTATGATGTCAGCTCTAAATGTAAACAGTTGTTGTCCAAATTGGAATTTCAATTAGCTAATAACTGGCACAGTACACTGCTAGACCACACACCATCTGACAAAAGTACACTGGACACAGACAAATGTCAGTATATTTGTAACATTAATATTGGCATTTGTTCTTGTTATGGATTTATCTGCAAAGGCCAGCCCTACTTTTGTAAGCACCTTTATGCAGGGTTATCACTTATCAAAAATATTACATTGGCTCCTTCTCTTGTAAATGAATATCGCTTATACTGTCCTACATTTGAAAGAACTGCACCTACACTTATTGAACCTGATGGTCAGATTGACATTTCTCAAAATCACAACATTCTAACAACTCATATAGACACTCTGACAAGTTTAGCTCATGAATATAAACCATGTAATGGGGAAGAATTTTCTTTGTTGACAATTTTGCATAACACATCTTTACAGTTACACTTAATGCCTGGAAAAGCGGCTGCACGACAACCACACAACCTTGGTCTACGAAGAAAAATGGGTCCAGTTGTAGAGCCTAAGTACTCACTGGTCAATACATCATATGCAGATACACCTCCTAACATGGACAGTGATCCATATCGACCACAGGTTCCATTCCCAGAGAGGTCCAAGGAAAGGCATGGTGGTCGAAAGAGAACTAGACCTTCTACCAGAGGAGTTCTCTTAAAGACCATGGTCAGAAATGCCCTTGACTCATTAGGACATACACTTAAAGATCCACAGTTCTCTCAAGAAATAAACGTTGCATCAGATGGAGAAGACTCAAGTCACTGCCCACACGAGGCCACAATCCCCACTCCTCTCCAGTCTGGCATTCACACAACACAACAAACAAACATACACAAGAAGGGAAAAGCTCCACAGACGAAGATTAACAACTGTGCTAAAGGGATAGTGCTGTGTGGTATTTGCATAACAGAAAACAGTACATCACCTTTCAGAGGTTCAACACAGCAAGAATTTAACCACCATCTTAGTACAGTACATTATAGAAACAATGTCTTGTGTAGTATTTGTTATGAAAGCTCTGGAGCTGTGGTTCGGTTTGCTTCTGTGGCTCAAGTTAATCATCACAAACGATTTGTACACAATGCACCATCACAACAGATGATTTTTGATGAGTCAGAGCATGTCAGTATCAATGGTTCAGGTGATGGTGACTTTACTGAGGCTTCCTCTATTCACCCCAACACTGCAAAGAAAAACAAACTTTCACTCTCTCGAAAACGAAAATCCAAAGTTATCAAACAGGAAGAGTTTAAGCACCCGTGCCTAGACTGGATGTGTCCGTCTTGCCACACTCAATGTTCAACTGACCCCCCATCTATAGGGTGTGATAACTGTACCAACTGGTACCACTTTCATTGTGTGAATCTTACAAATCCACCTTTAGACACAGTACACTGGTATTGCCCACCATGTGAAAAGATAATTTATAAATCTGAGCAAAATTAATTATTTAACGATAAAATGTTTTATTTAAATTATTTTGTTAACATTGCCTTGATGGGAAAGGAGATAAATAATTTTATCAATATGTTATAACTTGGCCCAAAAAATAGTATATACTTAAATTTACATACTGGCCCTATTGTTTGCCGTGAGTGCTTCTTTTCGCGTATTTACCCTCTTAAACTGCTGAAATCTTAATAACAGCTTAATTTTAGATGGAGAAAAACAAGCTTTGCCTGGTAACAATGGAATAAGGAATGGACTGTGTAATCTGCTATGCTAGGTTCCCACTGTCGTGCGATCCGTTACAAACGCGACAATTTGTCATTCATAGCTGATCGTGGAAATTCTTTGAAATGTCTGGTTTGGATACGAGATGGTGCGAGTCGATACATTCTGATACGATGTGGTGCGCATGGATGCGATATGGTCAAGATTGGTAAATTTCAGGCGACGCGATCTATCGCGGTTGAGTCCACGATTGGTCTCGATGTGACACAATCATCATGATTGGAATCCCCAATTTGAGATGATCGGGTACGTGCAGATACGTTTGTATACCTTCCGATACGTATATCACCAACCGATGCACCCTGTTGCGATTGTGGTCACCGTGAGGGTCAAGAGTGTTCGATCCACTTTCTCAAATATATATAGTATTATTTTAACAAAATTAACTAGGTATTTGTATTTCTAATTTCCCCTTTTGCCCCATCATTTATCATTATTTTTCCAGTTGTGTCATTTAAATATTAACAATTGCTTTGTACATGTATGTCTGGTTTGTGACCCCTGGTCCATTGTCATCAATGCTCCCAAGCTGGTAATAATTCTAGTTCACTTGTCATCCTTCCTGTAGCACTGATTCTGTTATTTATGTGTCCTTATAGACTGACTGCAGTATAAATGCTTGTATTATAATTATTATTTCCTTTTTGTTTTCTGGTGGACAGCAGCCAGGGTGTCTATATAGACTGACTGCAGTAAAATGCTTCTATTTTAATAATTATTTCCTTTTTTCACTTATTTTGTGTTCTGGTGGACAGCAGCCAGGGTGTCTTTATAGACTGACTGCAGTAAAATGCTTCTATTTTAATAATTATTTCCTTTTTTCACTTATTTTGTTTTCTGGTGGACAGCAGCCAGGGTGTCTTTAAAGACTACAATATAAATGCTTCTATTATATTTATTATTTCCCTTTTCACTATTTTAATGTAAAAGTTAAATCAACACATTGCATTGACACATATAAATTAATAATGTACATTATTTTTTTCATTTTACAGGTAATGCTACATTAATGTTAATGTTTTCACTTTACCTTTATAGGTTATTTCTGTTATATTTTCAGGTTGATAAATTATTTGATCTTTTCTATTTTATACAGGTAGAAATCAGACACTATAATGAAATTTATAGTGTCCCAATTAAACCCAATTAAGTTTGTATCTGTAACATCAATATTAAGGTTATATTTTAATTTTCAATTCCGTTTTATCGACATCCGTTTGAGCTACACCTGTAAAATTCGGCATGCTTATTAGTGACATAATAATCTAGGAAACCATATCTCAGATTTTTGTTTTTGCCTGGTTCTCTTTTTATAGCAATTTTCCTAAAATTACTGATTAAAATTTGTTTTTCTGCATTAAAATAAATTATTATAAAAGTAAGCCGAATTTTTAAAAATCTGAGATACAGTTTACTAGATTAGTATGTCACTAACAAGCATGCCAAATTTCACGGGTGTAGCTCAAGGCGTTGTTGAAAAACAGAGTTGAAAAATTAAATTTTGACCGGGTTCAAAGGGTTAATGCTGGACTAGCTGTATCTGTGCTGTCCAACTTGATGGATATTTGGTCACTTCACCAACTACACAATTGATAATTGTGCTACAGTGCTAGATTGTATCAGAATAAGCAAGAATAGTAATTATAGCTGGTAATCAATTCCATCACTATACTACTGTTACAGTCAGTCATAATCACAGATGCAGATACATTACTCACAGACTTATCTTTAATATAAACTTTCTCCTTCTTTCCATTCTGTCTTGAGATGACTAGAATGGGCCTTCGACGATACATAGAGGATATTTGTCATGTTTTGGTAAAAACCATTTATATTTCATCGAGTGGATGAAAAAAACTTTCTTTTCACGAGTGGCGTAGTCACGAGTGAAAATGAAGATTTTCTCATCCACGAGATGAACAAATATACATGATATTTACCAATACATGACAAATATTCTATTTATTATATAATAAGCAGTTGATTTATCCTAAAATACTAACTGTTTATCCTTGAAAACAGCTCAAGACATGACCTTTCAGCTTGTATGGCAAATTCAGATTTACATGACGTTTAACCAGCAGCTTTTGTCATAGCCGTGCGCAACAATGGTGTGACGTCATTTATAGAATAACGTAAAGTGCCAATGGCGATATAAATGGTATTTGCAATAGTGGCGATATCGTTTTTATCAGACTGATATACTACACTATACCACTGCTAATTATATAATAAATTCCTGTTCTCATAAACAGGGACATGTTTTTTTTTCTTCTGTCTTCTATTACTGCCTTGCATGTGTGTGTTAATAACACTATTTCTGATTACATGTACCGATAAGTAACAATTTTGAAGTGACACATTCTCCCACTTACTATATATGTTTATGTTAATTAATGCCCCTAAATAATAGAAAGAAACTTTTCATAAGTTTTACTTACAACTTTGTAAGTAAAGTAAAACTTCCACAAGAATATTTAATGGGGATGGGTCAACTATTATACAATGGCCAGTTTGGATTCGAATAAATACATATAAACTATAGTAATATAAATACAAGGGTTTAGTCAGAAATCAAAAGTATGGGATCCAAATTGGTCATTTTCATTTACTTTTTGAGTAACTGGGTGTCAAATTTTCAGAATTGCCTTATCCCAAGCATGTTTAAGTTCCTAAAAACAGGGTCACCAAATAAGTCAAATGTTCAATTCAGGGTGTCCAAAAGACGGCTGGACACCCCTTTGCCTAAAGAACGATAGATAAACGTCATGGTCATTGATATGAGCAGTTATTGGCTCAGGGGCAGTATTCATAAAGCTACCTACATAAGTAAAGAATTGATTTAAGTTAAGAAAGCCAAGTTTCAAACCTCATTTAAGACAAATAGTTTCTTTCTTACTTCATGTCAAAAAAAAATTTGTCTAATTATCAGTAAAATTATATTTTAAATTTAAAAATAATTTATTTCCCATTTAAAAATTTTCACTGGAAAATCAACCGTTGAAAGCCTGTTTTAAAAAAATTCAAAATATTGAATAGCTAGAAAATAACATGCTAGATAAATTGATAAATTCTCATCACATTCTCTTCAGTTTGAATTCCAATTAACACAGGCTTTCTCTTTTCTTGGAAAACCTATGTAGTGATTTTTTTTTTTACGATACCGAGACACATTACCATTAGATTAAATTGTGGCAATGGAAATTTATTCATAAAAACATATTTGGGAGATGGTGTCACTTTAAATTAAACTAAAATAACAAAGTGAGAAAAAAAAGTTTGAGCTTTGGCTTGACTCAAGTCATTTGTAAAAAACCTCACATGCTTTCAGTAATATGGACATCATTTTGATGGCTATATTATATAATATGCGTGTTGATATAAGAAATAATAATAAAAATTAAAAAAAAGAAGTGGAATTTTTTTGGTTACTATTATCCTTCTTATGGTTTGTATAATGAAGCTATAAGCTCATTTAATACAATAAATACAAGCATATTTCTTTCTGAAGACTAAAAAAACATGTCTGCAGAATGCTAAATGATACAAGTATCTGATGTGATATAACATATTGTACTTCAGATTTGTTTCATTAGCTGGGCTGCACTGATGAGGCACAATAATGTCGTCACATGTTTTTGTTTTTTTTTATCTATTTTTTATGCTATTTTTAAAATAAAAATCGGCGAGTTTCTGTATTTTTCCTAGATCAAAAAAAATTATGAAATTTCCATTTTTGCCATAAACTGAAAGTTTTGATTTCCTGTTTTTCTTTAAAATAGAAGTAAAAGTTTCTATTTTGTGATGTTCACCATTAATGGGTGGACAACTCTGTTAAAAAGAAAGTCGTGTAATAGGGGACAGGGGTTGATAGAAGTCAAATCTACGGGTCGCTTAGCTGTCCATAGATTGAATAAAAAAAATACTCAATTTTGAGCTGAAAATATTCCATTTTTGGGTATTTTCAGAAAGATGTATTCAATATTTTTAAAGGTATTCAATTTAGAAACTTTTGCTGGTTAATTGAATAAATTGACTTGCGTTTGTGTAACCGTTTTCAACAATATATTTCCCTTTACCTTATTTTTTACACATCAATTCATCATTTTCAGACATTTGTTTGAGAGAGCTCATGAAACCAGAAATTTGACAGGTGTAATAGTTTGTTTTGTTGTTGTTGCAACTTGCAGTCTTCGATAGCC
>JAVFBY010006463.1:0-13795 GCA_034781015.1 Tonicella lineata
GTGATTGCCATAATAGTTTTTTGTCTCAGATCAATTACTTCATTGCCTGTACCTTAGTTTGTAAAAAGAAAAGAAAACGTTTGCAAAGATAAGTGAAGAGAGGTGGATTTGTTTTCAAAGTAGGCTTTTGGCGGGGGACCTGCTTGCTACTCAGCTTGTCTCCAATTTAACTTTACAACCGAGTATTTAGAGTGTCAAAGAAACCTATTTTTGTAATCAGTAACATTATTTACTGTTCTCACAAAACCAGAAAATTTTGTATTTAGAATACGGCAAAGATCGAATTGCCCAAATGATAACACTGACAGATTAATCCATGCTAGTTGGATTTGTCTTCCTTGTCTACACCCCCACGCCCTTACAATGTTTAAGTCGATGAAACCAGATAAGATCATCAGACTACTTTTTTCTTAGTTAGTCATTTACACTGTAGTTATGTAAACCAGCATGTGCTGTCTCTCTAATGGAACTCTATACGTGATAACATGTATATATTTCAAAACATAAAGTCAGGCAAATGATAAGGAATAAAAAAAAATGTTCGGTTTGATAACAAACCGGTTACCAAATGAATTGTTTGACACATTTAGTTCAACGTGGTCGGATTTATCTTGCCGGTCTTCACTCCCACTGAACTCGAAGTTCGATATAAGATCAGTCGATCAAAATACCAAGCTTTGTGTTGCCCGACGGACAAGTACCATTAGGCCTATTGACTCCTCTCAATATAGCAGGAAATTGTCTCTACTTCAATACAGTAATTCTGAACTATATGGACTGACTAGGTGGCACAGATCGAATCCCCGAAAGAGAAAGTTTGCACATCAACTATGTTGCATTTTTGTCAAGGGCTACACTCCCACGCCCTAAACTAGTCTATTCGTTAATTATACAATTAAAAGTCGTCATTTTAACCCGATTGTGTCAGTTGATTTTTAAATGCTTCGTTAATGAACGAGATAAGTAATTTTTTTAACTTAATGCTTTCTCGCTATTATGTGTGTATGTAGCCTATACGTTTTATAAGCTAATCCACGTGAACGCTACATACACTATCCCACGTCTTACTACACATAGATATGTGTTTGTGTGTGACATTCATTGGAACAATCTACCTCTTGTGGTTGCATTAGGTTGTCTTGAGTTCATTAGACGCGATTTGGATGATCTGGAACCTCAATGGCCACAATTGCCAAAGAACGTCTTAGCGTGCCTCAATTCCATGGCCAAAATTATGTTTTGTTCACAGTAACATTGACGAATTTGCCACACAATACACATACACAAAACTCAGATACAGACACGACAATGTTGACGTAGACGCCTGAAAGTCATATATTGATTCGTTCAATTCTTTTTTCAAACTTGATCGACATTGGCGAGCTGTTCAAAATGAATTTAAGTATAGAGCTGACAATCCATTACCTGGGCTGTCGGTGAACATATCAAGTTTTGTTCGCTAACGGACAGAACGGGAACCTAATGTATTGGTCGAAATAAACCAGGAAATGGGCTATCTAGAAATTCCTCTTTTTTTCAACTCTATATCGACCGAAATAAGCAGCAGACAGAGAAAAATGAAAACGTACAGCTCTTTTTAGATTGCCTTTTGGGGTTCTATTCAAACCCGACAGATACGAATTTAACGGCAATTTTATATTATTTGTCTAAAGGATTGATGGTAAAAGTTTTAAGAAAACAATACCAACCTGAAGAACGCCCGATGTAAGTTCAGAAATATACTAAAAAAATGTAAATAAAGCAAATTTTAATTCCACATGATTCAATCAAATTTGCATATGAATCATACATCCATAAACCCACACATTCTCACTAACCCCAGCTTGACCTTTATAGGGTTAACTTTTTATTTAAGACAAGGGTATTGTTTTAAATTGATGAAGCGAATATCTGGCTTCCCGGTGCTCTTAGAGCTAAGAGAACCGGTACGTGGTGTACTGCTTTTCTCGTTCTGTCCTAGTGCCGTCCTTTTTTGGATTGGCTTCCTGGTGCTCTCAGAGTTAAGGGCATCAGAATGTGGTGTACTGTTTTTCTCGTTCTGCCCTTGTGTCGTCCTTTTTTGGATTGGCTTCCTGGTGCTCTAAGACATAAGGGCATCAGGACGTGGTGTACTGTTTTTCTTGTTCTGTCCTACAACCTTCCTTTTTTAGATTGGCTTCCTGACTCTTTCAGAGCTAACAGCATCAGGACATGGTGTACTGTTTTTCTCGTTCTCCCCTCGCGCCGTCCTTTTTTTGATTGGCTTCCCGGTGCTCTAAAACATAAGGGCATCAGGACGTGGTGTACATTTTTCGCATTCTGTCCTAGTGTCTTCCTTTTTTGATTGGCTTCCTGCTGCTTTCAGAGCTAAGAGTACCAGGACGTGGTGTACTGTTTTTCTTGTTCTGTCCTTGCGCCGTCCTTTCTTCGATAGGCTTCCTGGTATGGGCATACCGTCGTGATTACAATACCTTAGGGTAAAACCCAAATTAATCAAATTAAAAAACAAATGCATTGATAAACGAATAACTGAATTACTGATTTATTAATTCACATTTTATTTATATATTTGGTCCAGGTTCGAGGCGTGATGAGTGTTTTGGTTTTACTCGGAATTTCTTGGATATTCGGCGTGGTTGCAATCGGTAACGCCAAGCTGACGTTCCAGTACTTGTTCGTGATAACCACATCGTTGCAGGGCTTTTGCATCTTTATTTTCCGTTGTCTCCGTAACTTCGAGGCTCAGGCTGCGTGGAGACAGCTTTGGTATGACGGCACGATTAAGACACGACGAGGAGCAATTATCAAGACATCTGGGCCAACACACACTACTTCAACTCTCTCCACTGAGGACAAGAGCAAATCTCATCGGTCTATGGAGAAGCGCCCTATGTCGGATACGGATGAATCTCTGCAGAGCCATTGCAAGGAAACGGATAATTTCGCCGTGGACATCAGCAAACTGAGCCAAGTTGGATCCGAGAAGGGGACGTTCTGGTTGAATAAATACCGCTTAATAATGGGTTTGGAGAAAGGATCGATCGCGGCTAATAACAATGCTAACCTAAAAATGTGAATTTACAGTACCATAAAGACTATTTGACCAAAGATTACAATATCATACCTTACTTATGTGATTTAACCTTTCCCAAAAGCATATAACGAAAAATGTTTATGTGTGGACTGTATAAGTGTAACAAAATATACGGTTGATGTTTGCTGAATCATCAGATAATAATATACCCTGAATAGTACGTGTCATAGGAGCAAATACAGTTAAATTATTTATGGCAACTAGTTTGTGAGAAATACGATCGCTTAATGGATGTTTGAGAAATAATATTTCTAACAAAATACAATTTGGGAAAAGTAACTGTATGTTTATTAGGGTTGCGAGAATGGATATGTCTGAAATATAACAGTAATAGAAAATTATGTTTAAGCATGGAATTTTATCAAACGTTCAAGTAATCAACAGAACAACGCGATTACCGTGAAACATGTCTCTTCGTAAATTATGACAACCATGTTCAAGATAAGATACGGTATCACCAATGAATATAGCTTACAATACATTGATGTCGGTTTAATAGTACGGTATCAAATATAATGCTAGTGGGCGAAATACCTGCATTAAGGAAACGAAAATAGACAAATACACGATATAAAGCTTAAATTAAGTAATAACATAACACAGTTCTATGGATTTCAACTTCTATCTTTATTAAATTAAGTATTTAAACATGATACATAGAGATCAGTTCAAAACAAAGCACGATATAGCGTATATGGTCAGTTAGTCAGTTAATATATGTATGATATTATCGTTTGTTCAACCAAAATTCACAAGAGTGCATAATTATGTTCTAGATGTGATAATTATTATGATGAACATTACATGGCATAGGGTCAAATCAAGTAAATAATAATAGATGTTTGAGAAATATTTGGGTAGCAAATTATAATTTAAAAATATAATATGTTCGTATGTTCAAGTCACAGAAACAAAGTCAGATATCTGTAAGTATTACATTTCCAAAGTACAAATAGCAAACCATGGAACGCTATTTTATGTTTAAATACAGACTGCAAGAATGGATACAATGTATGTGACAAAAGTTACTTAACTTAAACATGTCAATCCATGGAACGTTATTGTATGTTTAAATACAGATTGCAAGAGTGGATATTACTTTGCTAAATATACCAATCCATCCTCATGGAACGCTAGCTTTTGTTAACATACATATTAGCGGAGTGGATATATGTCATATGCTTCTGTAATAAAATGTGATGCTAATGTTTGGCTGTTATCGATATGTTCAGACAAAGCAAAGGCAAGTGAGACAATGATGCGCCAGCTCACGTGCATGTGTTTGTACATGTAGCTCTAACACATAGAGGCAAGAGACTAAATCTCCCCGGCATTGATCTACAATAGAGTCTCAAAATCGAAAATAAGACCGATAGTTTAAATTTAAAAAATGCCCAACTGTGGTGAACATTGAAGAAGAGAGACACGAACGACAACTCTGGTAGAGACTGTCCTTCCCCGTGTCCGTGCAGACATATTTTTGCGAAGATCAGCTGAGGGCATTTGATTAAAACCTTCGCCGGTATATAACCGGATTGGTCACAAAGAGGCTACATTATATGTAGTGATATGCATCAAATTAAAGCAAATTATGCGGTTGTCAATCGCCGAATTATTGCTGTAAAAATACAGACGGGCTACATTACGATATAATACGACAACAGAGTAAATACATTTTTTTAAATCTTTACTTTTAATTGCAATTACGCTTAGATTGACATTCTATTTATATTTTTCTTACAAATACACATTGACACAGGTTTTCAAGGAATATACTTTTCCGTAAAAAGGGGTTTTCCACCTTGAAAATAGTGCACGAAACTGAAAGCTTGACATGTCGCCAATTTTTCCTAAAGTTCTATTAAAAATAGTCTGATGATAAACAATCTTTAATTGCGACGAAAATCAACACACAAGCGCTACGTATCCAAATCTAGTCCGAAGATCTTCTGGAGCGCAGCATGAGGTCTCTGGTCCGAGGAATGGATAGTGATTTAAAAGCGTGCCTTCAGATTTGTTCTGAAAGTGACTGGAAGGAACTTTCATCAGACAGCTTTTTGTAGCTAGCTATAATATCTATGTCCTGTTTGACACAGCGAAGTAATATTTTCCCAGAAACATGCTCCAAGCCACAATGGCCGCCTTATTTTCGATTTGACTCGTTGTAGAACATAGAGATAGAAAACGTTTGTGCTTTCCTATATTACGACATATGAAGCCTGGTATCATGGCTTCAAACGCCTGCGGATAAATGTTACGATCTATTGTAAATGTGCACCCGTTAGGCTATTACATGTCACAAAATAGTGCAAATGCAGAGGGGCCTGGGTATTTTTCATTCATGACAGTTGAGAGGATTATAGAGTGAATATACTGTTTTATTGCCATTATTTAACCTTGTGAAATGTGACAAAATAGTATGAAGTTTTGTCAACCAGGTCAAATTACCGTTTGGACAAATTGAATACCAAAGCCTAGTCGAAAACATGTCGAAGAGCTTGTATAGATCAGCCGATATAGTTTGGTTACAAGTACTGCATAGGTTTGCAGTAATCATGATTATACTGACTACTTTAGCAAACGATACGGATACTTTGAAGAAAGGACAACATGAGTTTGTATTAACTGAAAGGTAATGGTTGATCAAAGATAATATATATTTATAAAAAATTTAGCTTTCAATGAGGGGTTCTTGGTAAACGTTTAAATGATGGAAGTTGTATTGGTTTTTTTCCTTGTGCTTGCAATGTTAAACCCACTCGATTTAAATTTAGTCACATATACGGCGTAGCTCCCTATCTCAGGTAAGATACTCGAGCAGAACGCATTTTAAAAAATGACCTACTTTTTTCTATGGCAGTGAACCTAGGGCGGATCCTTGGTGACCCTTTATTTGAGATATTTTGAATGAGTACACTCGCATGTTTATTGTGGAGTCCTGTAGTATCTGGAAACAGACGAATTGTATATCTAACCATGTTACTTGTATATAGGTCGGGGTACCATCTTTTTACTTATTTTGACTAAATTGTCCTTTAAGTAAATACTTATATTGAGAGCTGAGAAATGATATATACCGTGCAATAGACAATCGCATCTGCATGTAAAATATAATTGTTACCCACTTATACTGTATGCCACATATAAAGGCCAATTATTTATAATTATATCTGTGGTGTACATTTTAAATAATTCTAAATCGCAAATTGGAAAATTACCTGTAGATTGTATTGTTCCTAATATTGCATGTTCAAATGGCATATTGAAAGGCCACACTAAATATATTCACCATTGTTAGCTCTATTTGCTAGAAGGTATACTTGGAAGTCAACATATATTGTCTCGAGTGGATTCGGGACGAACAGATGGGAAATCCATTCGTCATTAAATAAAAATCTTTTGAAAATCGCAAACTCTCGTTGGGATTTTTATAT
Source organism: Tonicella lineata (assembly GCA_034781015.1). Classification (NCBI taxonomy): domain Eukaryota; kingdom Metazoa; phylum Mollusca; class Polyplacophora; order Chitonida; family Mopaliidae; genus Tonicella; species Tonicella lineata. The sequence continues at coordinate 6,529 of JAVFBY010006463.1, forward strand.
AAATTTGAAAACATCCTGCGTCTTTGTGTCCCTGGATTTTTTTGTATCACTTCCAACTTGAATTATACAATCTATTCCAATACAAAGTAGGTTTATATGTGGATACATATGAATCCAGCTTGGATATTTTTCAAGCAATCAGGCGGAGTCCAAAGGTATATTTTGGGTAGCCAATCAATACAGATTAAAAATCCTGCCAATACATTCAGCTCAGATTTATAATTATATGTGGTAAAGAAGTGGTGTCACATCTCCTTCTACAAGACACTATGAGATGACTAAATTGACAAATCGGGTTACTACAAGCATTAACTGTTTAAACACAGACAACATTAATTAATCAGTTTAACAATAGCGGGAACCGTTTACGGGTCCAACTAACGCCATCTTATGGACTGTTTATGCTGCCAAGCAAAGTGATTACTTAGGTACATTTGGCACGTTTGAAGCGCCAAACATGTATACGTCAATACTATATAACAGGAGTAATGTATCAAGGAACTATTTATTACATAGTGTTCTCTAAGCCACTGAATCTTTCTAGATATACATGCTATATATATGCATATGAGCCGTGGTTGCCGTCTTGTTCCGTAGGTGTCAAAAAGCGAATGTCTGCACTTCGTTATAAAACAGCCACTCCTTTTTGCACCTGCCACATTTTATATTGGTATGTAGGTCTACATTAACCTTAAAGGACAAGTCCAACGTTTTTTAACCTAAACTTATTATTTTAAACATCTATTTTGTAAGGCATTAAAGTCTGTCACATGGGAACTGATAAAACATAACCGTTAATTTGTAAATTTAAAAAGTTGAAGTGACGTCAAAAATCCCCGATAAACCAGGTATCTTCTTTTCCCGTCTAGTCGTGAATGCCTCTCTGCACAGTTTAGCTTTAATGTTTGCCCCCGTTTGGCTGTAGATGTAGAGGCGTCCATTGAGAGACGTTCAGTCCGGTACTTGTACCTTATTATCTCGGTGTTTTTTTTACGTCACTTCCGGCTTTGAAACTAACTAATTAACGGCTATGCTTTTTGGTTCCCAATGTCACACGCTTAGATGTCTTTCGAAATAAACGTTACAAAGAATGCGATGAGGTTAAAAAAAAGGCTGGACTTGTCCTTTAACGTCAGCCATAGCGTTGTTTCTAACTTCTAAATCCTCATGAATGATAATAATTGTATGTAGGCTTACATTTTTCCTATCTGATGAAAACCATTTGTTTGTTCATCTGGTTACACAGTGTCAAGAATCGGAGATGGGCATGTATATTAGGTTATTTAAATCACATAATTGCATTATCGCTACGAGAGAGGACATGCGCCGTCAGTACTTCAATTTATTACATGGCAATATATGGGATATGGTCTGGAATGTGCAGATACAAAGGGGCTTGTTATGTGTACTAAACAATGGTAAGATGCGCGTGCAGTGATTTTAATAGAACCAGTGGCTTGATTATCTGTTATACATAGCCTAAATAGATTGTCCAATGCTTTGGTACCGGTAGCCTTGTGGTATGGCCTAGAGCAATATATAACTATTACATTGTTGGTTAATTATTATGTTCTGTAAAAGTATAACAGAGAATCGAACACAACCTCGAATATACATTTCGTAAAATTGAGATTGTAAACTCCCATGAACCCCAAATCCCCTTTAGAAATTGCGTAGAAATAAGTATCAACCTTAAAAAGCTGTAGCCCTATATCAGTCTTGCGATTTTCTTGGATAATTATAACAGACAAATCAGGAGAGTAACTATTGACATGTTATTTAGTGCTAGAAAATGCTTCAGACTTAATATGTTTGACTATTTCCAATGAACAAATTCTTTAAATATAAGGATAATTGATTACAATCAATAGATGTGGAGAGAAACAAACCATCTAAGAGCTTACGATATGGAGACTATAATATTAGTATTTGTCGTAAAGCTTTGATATAATACTAATAAAATCTTGATCGTAAGCAATTCTGATTACAAATATCCTTTGGCGTGATTAAACACTGCAGGTAATAATGTGCAATGGTAATACCGTACAACAAGCTTTGGATCTTATCACTTTGATTGGTATTTCACTTGTTTTCAATGTTGTTTCACTTATATCACAGTGGTGACATAAAATGAGCAAAGTCTGGAGGAAACCAAACCTCACTGGCATTGATTGCTTAGTGTTCAGCGCCATGCTCAGGGGTATTTCACCTATCTGACTACATGTCAGGCAAATGGGTGGATGAAACTACCCAGCATCAAAGGCGGGACTTGACCAGAACGGATAGAAAAAGAAGACACCAGAACAGATAGGCTTCCTGGTGCCGCTTAGCTCTAAGAGCATCAAAAATCTCCCTCCAAACACCCAAAACAAACAAACAAAAAGAAACCTTGTAAAAAATAATAAAAAAGAGAAGTGCCGCCGCATTTTAGAACCTTCAATGATTGATCGATTGCCAGGGGTCGTATTCATAAAGCTATTTAGGTATTTCTTAAAGTTAAGAAATATCTAGCCAAATTTCAAACCTCATTTTAGAGAAAAATAACATCTTTCTAAACTATACGTGAAGAAAAAATGTCTTATTATCAAATAATATTTTAAATTTAGAACTAATTTATTTCCTATTTAAAACTCTTCATTGGGAAATCAACTGCTGAAATTTGGCTAAGTAATTCTAAACTTTAAGAAATACTTAAGTTGCTTTATGAATACGGCCCCAGATGCTTAGCCAGTTATCAAAAGTATGATGTCCAAAATGGTCATTTTTCTTCACTTTTTAAGTAACTGGGTGTCCAGTTTTCACAATTTCCCTATCACCTGCATGTTAAAGTTTCTTAAAGCTGGGTATCCAAATGAGGCAATTGTTCAATTCAGGTTGTCCAAAGGACGGGTGGACACCCCTCTGCCTAAGCCCTTGCTTGGAACCGAACCTGAGACCCAATATTTTATATATAAAGCTACATGTATATCCTAGGAGAATTGATTGACTGTGGAGGTTATGGCATCACATTTTTTAAGCTGGTTTTTGCCATCTTGGTCAAACCAACATTTATAGGCAGCTACATGTACACGTGTGTACATGTTTAAATAAAATATTTTATAATAATAATAAAACCTTTATATCCATAGGATGTACATATTTAGCTGCAAGGCTAGTTTACAATATGGTCCTACATGTATATCAACGAATACACATTTTGATCTCACTATTGCCATATTTTTTCTACACTTCAATCAATAAAACTTTGTATCAAAAATAGTCACAGCAAATATTTCAACATTTAAACTTAGAGAAATTATGTTTATCCCAACAATAAGCAATGCAGACAATCCCTTGTTTTGGGTCAACCAATATGTTGTATAAGCTCGAGCCACAGCTTAAACACTATGTGAAGCCATAGGCTGGCATGGCAGTGGCTGATGAAAGCCTAGCTGATATTATTCTGAGATATAAAGTATATGTGTTGCCTATAGTGGAGAGGAGATGTTTACAGAGAACTGCTCAAACTTCAAGTTCATTGTAAACTGTGATGTCACATGATACGAGGAAAAAGCGAGACTGATGGTCAATGCAGTGCACATACCATATATGGAGTTTTACTATGAAGGATTGTTGCTTATTGTGGCTCTGACCTTAAATAAACAATTTCCACACAATAAGGGCACCATTAGTTAAAACTGCTGGTCTTTCTCTGTAGAATCTAATTTATAAATGTTTTCTGCCTATTTAAGGCATTGCCATAATTCACCTAAAATTTCCTACTTAAAACAAAGTTCTACATGTACTTTGAAAGCTATTTAAAGGACTTAGAAATGGATGCATTTTTTAGTTAGGAAGAATCAGGAATTCACAGAAAACATTAATCTTTTTGTTCAAAATGTTTCATTATGTTCAAAATTTGTGAAATGGTATGGTACTTTAACCCTCTGTAAATAAAGCTTATTATTATTCATGGACAACATTTTTTAGTGATTTACAGTAACTAGTATATTTACTGAAACCTTATGAATTTTGTCAACTAAATTTTTCATGAAGTTGCCGTTTATTCTAGAAAATAAAATTATATAGATATAAATAATGTTCATTTTTTGCTTTGATAGAAAATCTCTTCTTTAGATTTTAAAACATTTTGGAAAACATCAGGTGTTAACGGGTAAATGTCATGAACAAAATAAGCTATCAATTAAATATCTGTTTCTATTTTCTTTTATTATAGGACACAGCTGGTCAGGAAAGATATAGAACAATCACCACAGCTTACTACAGAGGTGCTATGGGCTTCATCCTTATGTATGATGTAACAAACGAAGAGTCATTTAATGCAGTACAGGACTGGTGCGTACTTCACTTTCTCTCTCTTGTTTTTCTTGTGAATACATTAGTTATTCCAAAAATATTTTAAACTTAAAAAGAGTATTTTTTTGTTAATGCTATTTTCAAAATTACACTATTATGGTAATAAATCAGCTTATGCTACACTTAAACAGCCACTCCTCCTACACTAAAATAGCCTCTCCTTTTTCTACAAACAAAACAGCCTTTCTTCCTTCCAAAAGCCTCTCCTTTTTCTACACCAAAACAGCCTCTCTTTCTTCTACACTAAAATAGTCTCTTTTTCTGCTACACTAAAACAACTGCTACTTCTTCTACACTAAATCAGCTGCTCATTCTGCTCGCTTAAACAACCACTCTTTCTGCTGCACTAAAACAGATGCCTTTTTAACCTTCTGCTACACTAAATCAGCCGTCTGCTGCAGAGGTTTGATGTACCATACAGGTTCAAGTTGCCCAGTGCATGGACCTGCTTTAATAGGTATATGATGTAGTCAAACAAGGTGATTTCGGCTATACTGAGGGTGGTTTTGACAAGGTTTCCTCTCTGTTTTCCACCATATTAAGTAGTGCAGACTAGAAAGTGGAGAATATGTCGTCAATAAGTGAAAAACGATCAGTTCTCAGTTAATACTACTACATTGTAGGCCTACATTCATATCAGGGAAGAAACCCTCCAAAACTAATTTGAACACCAACCAAACGAATTGAGTAATTATATAAAATAGCTAAGTTAAGTGGCCATATTTATTAGGAGTACCCAGATCCAGACACATGCCTGGAGTAACGCTGTTATCATACTGGTGGGTAATAAGTGTGACCAGGAGGCTTCCAGGGCAGTCACCACCAAACAAGGGCAGGATTTAGCAGAGGAATTAGGTATGGTCCAGACAGTCTCTTTAAAGAAGTGTGCTCTTTGCACTTGTACATATTTATTGCTGAATTTTAAATCTTATTAACTCAACCATTACTCAGTTTTACATTCTTGCAACAACAACAAAAAATTTAAGAAGCTTTATAGACATCTTAAGATTTTAATTCAGCCGTGGTTTGTACAGGTGCAAAAAATTCACGACTTGAAAGAGAATGGCTGAAGGTGGTCATGGGGGTGTCGGGGCCTTAGTAGGGTATCTGTCCTGGTGCTATGTTCTCAATGGTGTTTTAGCTTTATAAACAAAAAATGCAGATTTTAGGCCAATTCAACAAATCCCTTAAATACTTCACACATCAAACTTGAAGTTTAAATTTTTAAAGGAAAATACAGAAATTGTTAAAATGTTCATGCCACTGAGCCGCTGAATGTGGTGCAACCAATCTTTTAAATCTTTAAATGTACCTAAATTGCCTACTTTTGACCTGAATATTTGGGTTTTAATTTGTCAGGCCATTTATTGTATCAAAGATCATATTTTAAAGAATGAACGAAAAAGCATTGGATTGATTATTTTGACTTGAGTCAGTTATTTTTGGAATTGGCATTCTAGTGTACAATCCATTAGACAGAGAATAATTAATTACGCTAAGCTAAAATATCAGTGAGGAAGGTGAACCCTGGTTTGTGTCTGGTCTGGGTATTTGTGAAGATGTTAAATACATGTAAGACGCCCTTGTTTCCTCCTGGCACGGTCAGCCAGGCAACCGTTTGACATAGCTTTTAGTAAAAGATGAACACATCAGTGGCCCTTTTGCTATAAAGCTTTGTGGAGCTGGATCCTTTATGACATGTCCCTATTAAGTTTAACCTGTGTGTACTTATTTGTGTGTAGGCTGCCTCACCTACTACTTCAGTCTGGTTTTGGAAATAGCTATGTGTATACATAATGTTGAGAAACATAAAGACTCCACTTAATAATATAAATAATCTATGTATTCAATAATTGTTCATACGGTGAACATGAAGTTTGGACAGGCAAAATTGTTAAAAATTAATTTGGCGAGCCCGGCAGAATTGGTCAAAATCTGTTTCTTTTTTCTTCAGCATTCTACAAGTACATACATGTACACCACGCATCATTTAGTGGTACATGTATTTATGATGCCATGTATCTAAATCCATTGCTTTGTTGATAATCTGACCCTGAAAGTTGAAACCTTTAAAGAATAATCATTATGAAGAGTAGCATGCAATATAGAATTGTCTAAACGTTCTACATCAGACTACATGTTACAACATATCATCTGATACAACTGTACAACCTCAAAAACCAATCTGAAGCTCCATATTGTCTCGCCTGAAATTTTTGCATACGTAGTTTATTTTTTATTGAAACCCTTGTTTGTCAACATTCTGTTTTACCCGGGTACATATTAACCACCTTTGTGAATGTAACAGCTCTCCCTATTTGTCCATTCCCTTTCAGGTGTACACAAATCAAGACATATTCTTGGGATAACGCCCAGGTTGTATTAGTGGGTAACAAATGCGATCTAGAAGATGAACGGGTTGTTTCGACAGAAAGAGGCAAACAGCTAGCTGATCAGTTAGGTATGTCACTGTCATACTCAGTCTCCAAATAATATATTGTTACAACAGTTTTTTCACACTAACTCTCATCTAAGGTGCAAAGAATATACCTGTTTCTATATCCATCTCTCTGCATGGTCCCAAAATTAACCGGTAACAGTCTGGTATTTAACTTAATTCAAATTTGTTTAAAACAGTTAGGTGCCTAGAATCTTGAATGATTCTGATTTACTGATTTTATTTCATGTTTGATTACATGAGAATACAACAAATACATGAGAATAAAACAAATACGTTTTAAGTTAACAACATATTAAATAGAACAAAACAATTATAGAATCACATATAGGCTTTTATACAAACGTACATGTATAGGCCCAACATGTAGTTAAGTGTAATATGTAAATTATCAATAAACATCGTTTTAAGATGAGACAGAGAATGTGGGGGATGCTAGAATATTCTTTCTAT
>JAVFBY010006573.1:0-13795 GCA_034781015.1 Tonicella lineata
ATTTATATATGCCAGAACCAGATTTTGGTATAGCTTAAATAACAAACACATTTGTGATTAATATCTAGAAAAAAAGATGCTGCGTCGGCATCTCTATGTCAGAGCCTTATGCTGAGAAAGAAATGCAGCCTTTACTTGGGTGAACTTTGAGATGGCTTTATCGACGTCCTCTATAGCTCACTCAGTAGAGTGTTGGCCCTGTAAGCAAAATGTAACAGGTTCGATCCCCGGTAGAGGCATGTCACATTTTCTTTCTCTGCATTTATAAAAATATATATTAGTTACGGTAACTCACAATCCTTTATCTGGTGGGTAGCGGGAGGTTCATTTCCCTTGGTGCAATAAAAGCTAAGGGACAACAGGAAGACAGTTAGTTTGTGGCCTTCTTTTTATCCCCTCGTGACAGAGTAGAGAGCGATATATGATCGGCTCGTACGTAAGTATGTGTGTACGTACGTATGTAATCGTAGGTTTGTCATCACTCTAGCGGCTTTATTTGTGGATGAATTGTTTAACAATTTAAAATTTAACAATTTTAAGTTTCAGGGTCGTAGGTTCAAGGTCAAGTTAAATTTTTGCTATTTTTAGATAAAGCTTGTCAACACTCTAGCGGCGTTATTTATGGATAACTTTTTTTGAAACTTCACACACATGCTTATTCAGTAAATCTCTTTAACAATGTCGAATTTCAGGATCGTAGATTCAAGGTCAATGTCATTTTGGCTTTTAAAAAAAATTGTCATCACTCTCGCGGCTTTGTTTATGGATGATTTTGGGGGGAAACTTCACAAACATGCTTATTGAGTAAATCTCTTGGACAATTTCGAATTTCAGGGTCGTAGGATCAAGGTCAAGGTCATTTTGGCTATTTTAGAAAAATCTAGCTTCACCCACATGCTTATTTCAGGGTCGCTGGGTCACCGTCATTATAGCTACGTTTTTGTTCTAAACATGTAGCCTTTTACACAATGCAGGTAGGTCAAAAATGCCATACTGCGAGGGGATTCGTATATCTTGAAATGCCGTGTTTGTGTCTTGTGTTCAGTCACATTTTGTGTCGTGATTGTGTGTTCACAGTGACGTAGACGGTGGTTTTCCATCGGACTGGCACGCCAGTGAATTAACCTTAAGTACGGCGTACAATAACGATCGAATCAGCAAGTCGGCAAAAGCAGTTTCGTTTGTTCGTGTCGTTTTGAAAGCCTTGCTGTAATGTTATTTAAAACCACAAAATGGAAAGACACTATACTTACAAAACATAATTTAAAGTGGATATCTCCTCATTGCCTAGATGAACATGTTTTTTACTTAAAAAATTCTTATCGCAAAAATGTATGCATTTAATCGGAGTTTAAAATTATGATATAATGCGATAACTGATAACATGCACAATGGCTCGGAAAAATATGGAAAAAACGCAAAACAGAAAAAATTGTATATCATAAAGGATCGTTTATATTAAACGTTTACGCGTTATGGCCATAAAGCTACAGCTATTCCATATTTATGTTAACAACATAACGTTCATAGCATAATTTGATTTTATTCACATCGTAAATATTTACTAGGGCGCATTGTGAATCCCATTTTAGCCAAGACTCGCGCCAGACGGAAACTTTCTGTCGTCAGAAATACATAACCGATCAGTAATTTCAATGTCCTTTAAATAATTTAGTTCTATATTTTCCATTTGTATCTCATGTGCGTTTTAACAAGTCTTTATTGGGTTTCGTTCACATTGTCCGTGATTTATATACCAGTTGTGTAGCAATTAGTAAATGTATATGGCACCTAAAAGTATGGCTATGCGATAAATTATAGGACTAAATCACTATTGACCGAGTTGGTGTTAGATCAGAACTATTTTACAGACGGATAGACGATTGACTAGCTTTAAATCTTTTCAGGTTCCGGCCGTAAGGACTATTACTACAATTGGCTCATATAACTACACAACACGTATCCAATGGCATATCCAAGGAATTTATACACAGTGTTACCTGTCGATGTATATACTATCCGTTATCAAGCTCAGGGAGAAAAAAAGAAACAATACAACAACAACTTTTGCATCCAAACTCTATCCTACATCAAAGTCAAGTTAACCCAATGATCTAACAAATACTATCAAAATTACATTTATAGCTTTGTGGTGAATACAATAAAGCGATTTAGAATGCATCCGTTTTTGTATGCATTTTGTTTTGAAAACGAAATCCAACACCAATTACAACGACAGCAAAATACAGCAGTAGGCCTACGTTCCAAACCATCAGTTTTCATTTTCAATACATTCAACGAAATTCGCATTCGTTGGACAATGACACATTTTAATAAAACCATGAGAATATAGTGTTATGACTCTAAGCACAAAGCCATCCATATAGATTTAGATGATGTACTTTTGCTTAGTGGTATTGAATTATATGTTAGTATATTGTATGTATCGAAAGGCATCTGGGCGACTTCCGTCTTGATTTCAATGTTGTTATTGAACTGTTCAGCAAGTGTTGTTTTGATACGATCTGTTTTAGACCAATCGCACACAGATCTAACATCGCCATTGATCTGGTTAAACGTTCCAGACAGAGGCATAGTGACTTTAGTAGAGTAAATGTAACTGTTTTTTCAGTCGGCTGGTTGAGAGGACAAGTGAATAAGAGCCGTGTGTTACGGCAATGACACGACTTTAGGATTAAGTTACAGTTGTTGAGACATATTGAACTTTTACCTGCCACAATATACTTGAGATGAGGATTGGTTATTCGTTTAGGGGAACAAATTTCGCGTGACAACACTGGATGGAACAATATCGGTCCGGATCACATGCAAGTCAGTTTCAAGGTTTTCTGTCCGTTAAATATATCTCAGTGGCACCTATCCTACAATTGCCTGTGACGCAAGTAAGACAGATTGAAGTCGTGCAAATTCCATATTTGAAATGTTGAATTATTCGTGTGTCTCTATAAACGACAATCAGCTCAATTAAACCACATCAACAACCAGCTAAATTTCTGACTTCCGTTATCACAAAGATCATGAAGCAACATATTATCTTACTGTTGACAAAGATCAGTTGAGTGTGTTAATGGAAATAACCCATCTATCCGAGAGACATCGACAAGTTTCTATAAGGGATATTAGACAAATGTTGAGAAAGCCTTCCACTGTTATTATCGGAGTAAAAAGATAATCTTGGAGAAGCAGAAAAACTGTCATGATTAAAGTGTAAATATTCTTTCCTAAAATACAGTGATTCTAGTGTATTTTTTAAAAGGATTATCTTGTTTTATATACTATTTAAATAGGACATAACATTAAATTGACACTTTCCTATATTTGACTTTTATTGAAGAAGATTATTTTGGGCATACCATTGCAAGGTAGGTCGAACGTGTTGATTTATTATCCAGAATTTTAGTTCTACTGTTTCGTCTACGTATACAATGTTTTGTTGTCAAATTGGAAACAATTGAACAAAATTCTCTCAAAACACAATACTGTTTTCGGTATTAATTATCGTTTGAAATACACTGTTGGAAAGGAGCCGAATATTTTTCTTATATCAAAACAACCTACGGATAAATTATCCACGGTTACATTGCGTTAAGAAAGGCACCAGTGGGATAAATACGTTGGAACTGTGATGACCAGCAGCTAAATAGATGGGGAGTTATGAAAGACCAGGTTGATTCTGTCGGTAAAGGTTATCTATAGACCCATTATACGCTTATTATAAGAGCATAGTATAGGCTTTCCTTCGACAATGGTTTACTGGATGAAATCAACGGCTAACAGCTGATCCCAATCAACTCATGTTGGCGTTTTTAGAATTTAACCGAGACACAACTTTAATTGGAGTCCTTATGTCGACCTTATTCGTCTCTTCTATATTGTAGTAGGCTTGTTTCTAAGCCCAGCTGTATTTCAGAACATGGTCATATCGTTTCGCCTTTATTCGATTCCTCTATCCTACTGTGTTCTACATTTTGATGCGTGTCCTACTGACCTTCCGACAGGTAAAATATTTATACAATTAGTATACCCCGCTACGAAGTAGTCTGGGATATACTGCTCCAAATGTCCGTCAGTTCATCCGTCTGTCTGTTCCATTTCCGTCACACTTTGGTTTTCGGAGTATATCTCGAGAACCGTTCAATATGTTTTAACCAAACTTTATTTTTACTTCAGCCAAGTACTTAAGTTGTGCCTTTTGCTTATTTTACGTGTCTGTGGCGCATGCCTAAATTGCATATTGCATTCTTAAAGGTCAAAGTGTAATATGTGCTATACTTTTAGTTTCCGGAGACTATTTAGAGAACCGTGATTTTTTTTTAGCAAACCTTATATTTACTTCAATTAAGAAATGTGCTTTATGTTGTTGTGCACTTTGATATTTTTAAAATCTGTTCAGTGCATACCTAATTAGCATATTGCAATGATATAGGTCAAAAATTAATATATGCCATACTTAGGTTTTCCGAGCCTACCCCGAACACCGTTTAATACTTTTATACCAAAGTTAATATTAATTTCAATCAGGTACTTGAGTTGTGCATGTTGCTATTTTTACGTTTGTGCGGCGCATATCTAATGTGAATAATGCATTCTCAAAGGTTAGCATGCAGCTTAATTTTAATTCCCGGACCGTATGTCGAGAACCGTTCAATTTTGTTCCATACCTTATATTTACTTCACCCAAGTACCTAAGTTGTGCCTTTTGCCCTTTTTTTACATTTCTACTGTGCAAACCAAATTTTGCTATCAATATATTTATTGATGTATACAGTATATCTTTTGATCTTACCGCGTATTAACCATGGCAGGTTTATCCCGGTTGTATATGTACAAAGTTTATACAACAGCAGAGGTATGATTGTAACACAATATTACATCCATTACTAAGTTGGGATCTAGATTTGATGTCCCATTACCAAAGGTACGTATATTGAATGTCCTCAATATAAAGTGCATTGAGTGGCATGGACTCGATACGCTAGATCCTTTATGGAACAATTTGAGTCACATGATATAAAGTAATAAGAAACTCAGAAAGTAATTGGAACGGAAACTTGACTTAAAATGACACAACAGTCAACAACTAGGTAGTAATAGTGGACAGATGTTAGTCTAAAGTCTCCAGAAATAGAGGTGTTCGCAACTATTGGGAATTTAGATATTATCAAACACCCAATTTCCGTTGCGTTTTGGATTATTTTAAGGAGCCACATGCCGTTTAAATTTGATTGTTTTGTCTAAGGTGAGAACATTTTAGATAAAAGCCAGGCTCTATTAAAGTAACTAGAACATGAATTTTCATGTGAAATTGCTTATTTGTTGTATTGATTCGAACACTTTTGTTGGCCCTGCTGAAAACCATCGTCTTATGTCAACATGTTTTTGTTTGTCTCAAACATAAAAGGGTAATATAGACCGATGTCCAGAGAGAAAGTCGAGAGCATGTTCAACTTACGTTAGACACGATCAGACAGCTCAAAAGTTGAATAATTGCCGGTCGCTCTCTGGATGCCTCGGTTCGGACGATGAAGCTAGAGCAGTCTTATTGTGTGTCAAAAATCGTCGATGGGAACCGGCCATAAGGATCAATTTGGTCAACATAAAAAGGCGATATATATTACAAAAGAATAGAAACAGACATCAGTATTCCTAGTCTTTCTGTAAAATCCGTGAGACGGAAGCCGAGACGCTGTGTTTGTTCTTCTGAAGCCGTGTAAGTGTTTGACGGGAAACATTTCTCTGCATCTTTGGAACACGGTTGTGAGGTGGCACCACGTTTGATTTAATGTCAAGTGAGTTTTATTTCAGGATTTCAGAGAATTGACAACCAGCCTGGAACTTAACCATCTTAATGGTCTAGAATTGTCTGGAATTCAATCCGTCGCCTCCACAGTAGCTGTCCATTTAAATGTCTTTCTCGCGAACATAATCTAATTCTTTTTCGTGTATGTAAGAATTGATGCACATAAGGAATTTACGCGAAATGTGTGCTATATGCGACATTTGAACAGAATTGTATCACATTCGATCTTAGCGGTTTGATAAATGATATAAAACCAACAAAATTTTTTAAAAAAAATCGAATCGAAAACCTGTGTTAACAATCGGATTTCCGTAAATGTTAGAAATATAGTTGACATCGTTAATATTGAATAATTTTTAATCAATATATAGATAAATCAAAGTAAATGTCCAGTTAGTCCTCTATGTGTTAAGCAAGCTTAAGCGAACACCAGAGTATTGATCGTGGTCTAGTTGATCTACGGTGCAAACGCAGAGAATTATTACTTTATTAAAAAAACTGAAATATTATAATTCCGAGGATCCTTCTTTATGCTGTTCAAATCAAAAGGATAAAGATTACTTTGAAATTCTTCCGGTCGATATTTGTAGTAAACAAACTCTTCAGAACATTTCATCTCGACAGCATGCATTGTAAAAAATTCCTTTCCAACATAATTAAATTCCTTGATATTATACCCCCAGGTGCTATAAGAGGAGTAAACAATTTTGACAAATGAAAAAAATAGTGGCTGGGATTATTTCTCCTTGTTAGGTGGGACAATTTCTAAGTATGTATTAGTTACGGTAACTCAAACACTTTTAGAGGGTGACTGGTGGTAGGTTCCTTAACCTTGGCCTTATCTAAGCTAAATGACACCAGATAGCCAATTAAGACCGATATGGTGTGGCGGCATGTCCTTGTCCTTGTTTGTGTAGAATGAGCATTGTGCTGGCATGTCGTCATGTAGTTGAAATGAGCTTGAGAAAACGGTGTAACTTCAATAAAACAAACAAGCACCAGTACTTTTAAACTGCGTATATTAGTAGGACTCGGGTAGACAAGCTTCTACAGAACATAAAGTATTACAATTGTGTTTATGCGCTTGTAAATATTCGAATAGATGAGTTAGAATTTTCGTTTCTTTTTGTGGTTCTACCTTTGATGTAATAGAACGAAACTTGATATAGTATTATTTTTTTTTACGAATGATCGCAATTCCATCTATATTACCAGTATCTTGAGCAATATAAATGTGTGTCTCGGAATGAAAACAAGTTTAACGTATGATAAGTTAATTATTTATATGTTAATTGTAGCCCACTATAAATCAATTTTTTCAAAAAATTGAAAACCATTTAAAAGTTTACGTTTATCAGCCAATCGACATAAAGCAGTTTCGTGTCATTTTAAAGCCTTGATATAATGCAACAGGAAAGATACACTAATTACACAAGATAATTTTTTAGTGGTTATCTCGTCATCGCCATTGCCCATGTGAAAATGTCTTCTTTTGCAGAAAAAATAATAAAAAAAATTATTGAAAAAATGAATGTATTAAATCCGAGTTTGAAAATATGATATAATGCGATATTTGATAACATGCACAATGTCTCGGAAAAAAATGGAAAAAGACAAAAAGGAATAAATCATTGTCTACCATAAAGGATCGTCTGAAATGTGTACAGTCGTATATTGAATATTTTCCACGTTAACCATAAAGCTATACGTAATTTATGTTAGCAACATAACGTGTGTGGCATAATTTGATTTTAATTCACATCGTAAATCTTTACTAGGGAGCTTATGGAAACCATTTCAACCAAGACTCGTGCCACGCGGAAACTGTATGTCGTGGTTTGCGAAACAAACCCAAATATATAACCAATTTCAGTCATTCTTTATATACCAGTAGCTAATCCGTCTGAGCGTTATTCGTTTCATAGATATTTAATACCAATATTCTTTAAAATATTGTTGTTATAAAGTTTCCATTATTATCTCATGTGGATTTTAGCTAGGCTCTATTGCTTTTCGTTCATATTATCCATGATATATTTGTATTTACCAGTCGTTGAACATTTTTATATTGCACCTAAAAGTACGCCTAATCATAAAATGTAGAACTTAATGAATACTGAGTGTAAATCGTGTTGGCCTGATCCACTATTCTGACAGATAGACGATTGACTAACTTTAAATCTTATCGGGTTAACGGCAGTGAGGAATTTTTTAAGGCGAATTCACGTTTATGAACTGATTTCTCCAAGGATAACGCAGCATTACTTGTCGAGGCATACGATAGGCCTACGAAGCTCCCGTATAAACAAAAACAAAAATTACATCCAAGCTTTCACCTAAATCAGTCAAGTTAACTTAAAGATCTACTAAATTCTATACAAATTACATTAATAGCTTTGAGGTGAATAAAATAAAGCGATTTAGAATACTTCTTTTTGGTACACACATTTGTTTTGAAAACGAAAAGCATTCTGTATATTTATTTGTTTGTTGTTTAATTTTATTAAGTAGACAGATCTTGCATTAAATGGAGCGCATTGTATTTCATTGTTAACATTGTTTGATTCGAAATAATCAGCAAACTAAGCCTCGATTAAATCGAATTTTAAATCGTATGCCATGACTTTGTATTTCGGTTTATACGCTTCGGAAATAAAATTAAATTCATTGCAAACCCTCTAAGAGCATTTGATGCACAATCCTCGTGTTCGATCCTTTCTTGTGTCAACGATACCTGAATCAGTGTGATAAACTTTAGGATTAAAGAGACAAATACGCAAGTAAAGACTGAAGGAAATAAGTGTAGGAAATTTTTTTTGTAACCCTTCTCTCTCACTTTAGCCTCCCTTTGTACATCTAGCTCAGCTACGTTAAGCTAACTGTTAGCTCTTGGTCAGTGACAATAACAGGCGCCAACGTGTATTTACTTACAGTTACCGGTGCCTGTTGTCTCACTGATACTAGATTCCGTGTTCAATTGATTTTCTAGACAAAAGAGCATAGAAGATATTTCAGGGGTTCCTTTAGGATCAAGTTGATCAACAAGAAAATACGTTAATATGACAAACGGAGAAACAGATACCAGTATTTTCAGCCTTTCTTTAAAGTCGGGGAGACGAAAAACGAGACGCTCTATTTGTTCCTCCTGAAGCCGTATAAGTATTTGACGAGAAAGACTTTACTACAGCTAGTTTGATGTAACGTGAAGTGTATTTTAAAACTGTGTTTTAAGAGTCAGAGAATTGACAATCAGTCCGAGGCTAAACCATCTGAATAGTCTAGGATTGTTTGGAATTCCATCCGCTGTCTCGACAAAAGCTGTCAATAGGTGAGTCCATTTAAATTTGTTTTTCGCTAAAACAGTGTAAAAGAGTGACCATGTACATGTATGTAAACATTGGTGCAATTAAAGTATCTACTTTAAATATGCCTGGAAGTGCCGGATGCGACATTAATATGCACATAAATATATCTCTATATGATCGGCTTCATAAATGACATACACCCCCAAAAAACAAAACAAAAGAAAACAATCGACATCATATGGTAACAAGCGGATTTGAGGAAATGTAAGATATAACATTGCAATATTTTGGACCTCAAACACGTGTTCTAGCAAATACGTCAATGAACTTGAATGAACAAACACCACCATAATTATGTCAACCAGGATACACATTTTTCGTCTAAATTTAAACGCACCGGTATTGAATTAAGGCGCGTCAGAATAAAAAGTAGGTGCCTCAGGACAAAAATAAGGCGGGTCGGAAAAAAAAGAGGCGCGTCGTAACAAAAAGTATAGGCGAACCAGAAAATAAGTAAGCGCGCTTAGTCTACACTCCGCCATGACTGCGGGCGGTAATAGAGTGACAGCAATAATTACCTGTGATGTTCTAAGCATCCGACTCGTCTCTGTATCTTTTGAGGCGTTGACTTACCTTTATCATGTTGATTTGACGAAAACGTAAACATCTGGCGCAATTTCCAATCGCCAAGTAGGACAGCCGCTGCCTACGTTTAAAACTGCACTGAACAATATTTCAGACGCGTCTGAAAATATTACCAACGCGCTTGAACAGATTTCTGACGCGATTGAACAGATTTTCGACCGCGACTGCGACCGCGCCCGCGACGGTCGCATTGGATTGCTTAACTGCATAAATGTACTATCAAAATACTCGCGCCAGAAATAAAGCGCAGTCGCGCCTGTTCGCGCCTATCAAATCGCTCTGGAACATATTTAGTCGCGTTTTAAGCGCACCAGATGTAAAGAAACTTCTGCCCTGTACTGTATAAGCATGTGTAGTGGATTGCCTGGTCACAGGATGTAACTCGCAGTCTTTTTTGCCAATGATCGGCTTTCGATATCTGTAAATCGGAAGGAATTATCGATATCGATTAATTAATCCTCGATATTGGTGAATGTCTTATCGATATCGATAAATCAGATAACCCTCTATATTAAGCAATCTAATACGACCGCCGTATTATTGGTTATGGTTACGTTACGTTACGAGTTGGCCTACAGTACAGACACAAACAAGTATTACTTCAGGTATTAACTGAAAAATCATATTTTCGCGGAACCTACTTTAGGCAATTCCCTCCCCCCCCCCCCCCCTTCCCAAATAAAAAAAAAGATAAGGATTACTTTGAAATTCTTCTGGTCGATATTTGTTGTGAACAAACTCTTTAGAACATTTTAATCTCGGCAGCATACATTGCAAAAAGTTTCATTCCAACGAAATTAAATTCATTGATATTACACCCCCAGGGTCTAGAAAAGAAGTAAAGAGCTTGAAAAAGAAGAAGAAAAAAACAAGTGGCAGGGTTTATTTCTTGTAAATCAATAAAGATTATAAAGAAAATACTCCGTTGTTCTCAGATCTAAGAAACCTGCCCATCACTTAGCTCCACATGAAAGATGCGCAGTAAAGAATACATTATTGCTTATGTTGTGCTCCCTTTTTATATGTCATAAATACGTCCAACTATGTCTGGTAATTCTGTTATCAGGTATATAAATCTGTCAAGAAAAGAGAAAACCGATTTGTTGTGGCATTCAGGCCTTGTTTGTTGTATGTGACTAGTGGTGTGGCACGCGTTCATATGAATGCGACATAAAACCCTATCAAACAAATATATATAGTTTTAAACTATGTAAATACGAATTGATTGATTCATTGGTGTTTTACGGCGCATTTCAGCTACACTGTGGAGTGAACAATTAAGCATTTTCCGCTTCTCCCATCTAAGATGACTTTTACCTATTCCAATCCCATACGTCAAAATCCCGTTCACCGCACCTAAGGCCGTACATCAACAAGATAAATCAAATAAATTGAAGAGGACAGACATCAGCGTTAAAAAGTGTAAATATATTTAGCATTTCAAAAATTTCATTCATATTATTAAAATTACCAGATACAGTTTCTATAACACCGTTTAAAACATATTGTTGCAATCATTATTTAATTTTTTAAAAGTTATATGCTAAACATTGATCTGATTGATTGGTGTTTTACGCCACATTTAGCGGTTATCGATCTAATAAGGACTCCGTGTAATGGGTTTTGGCGAGCCACCAAAACAATGAGTTCTGTTAGCTTTTATCCGAAGGTGGTCTCTGGGCCTGGTGGCTTCTTTGTTTCTTTGATTGGTTTTGATCTACTATTTGTTTCTCTGTTTGGTGTTGAGTTACTGTTTGTTTCTTTGTTTGGTTTTGAGTTATTAGTTGTTTTAGCCGGAATGGTTTCAGTTTGAGTAGATGTTCATGTAGGTTTATATTTTATGGCGTTGTGGTCCACAGCAGAAGGGTGGTCATCTCCATATGGCCAAGTGCTCACGAAAGTGACCTTATTTTGTACGTGCCTAAAAACTTCCCTTGGTCATGCGCTTTCAGTTTTGGAGAAAAATGCACACAAGACAAACACACACACAGACAAACGAAAGTAACCCCCATTTTGTATGTGCCTGAAACCTTCCCTGGGTCATGCCCTTTCATAATATAATATGGTTTGTGGGGTTTATCTCTTTTGGTTTGGGAGAAAAATGCACACAGACAAACAGACGAAAATGACTCCCATTTTGTATGTGCCTAAAACCTTCCCTGTGTCATGTACTTTCAGAATATAAATGGTTCGTGGGGTCAATCTCTTTTGGGTTGGCCGGGAAATGCACGCAGACAAACACACGCACAGACAGAAGCCTCTCTTTTATAGATATAGAGTATTCACCGACAAGGTGTTTTCAGTGTCAATACTTCGGACACGGTAGGACCCAGTTTAGAGGTGGTTTGATTTGCTTTCTTTGCTCTGGAGCAATTGCAATAAGCATTTAAATCGTTGCAACTGCGACTAGGCCCACATGGCCTTCTACACAGACTATTCTTATTTTTTCCTTAGATAAAAACCGATTCATATAATAAAAAAACCCGAAAAGAACGTTAGTTACCCCGAGACAAAGCAGCTTGTCTGTCTCTGATAGCCACGGGTCATCGCCAACTTACGCAAATTAGTCAGGCGGCCGGGCAGCCAAAATATGATTTATTTTGGTGTCTACCTCCGTCATGTAAGGACCAATGTAGATGTGGTCTGGAAATATTATTGTGTCTGTTCAAATGTAAATAAATCATTCTATTTTGTAAAGGAGGATGATTATTTTTTTTAGCAACCAGCGGGAATTGTATTATTGGATCATCAGGGCCTCGATGTTTTTAAAGGAAGTCGGTCGGACAACTTACCGCTTCCGGTAGCCTCGCCTACACTTAAAGAAAAACAAAACAGTCTTGAAGTGTTTTTTAGTCTTATAGAATATTGTGTTACTTAAAGTTAATTTTATGGGGTTTATTCTGCTATACATGTATGATAAATGTTTAAGTATGAACTATTGGTTGTGAAACGGTTTAAATGACTAAATTAAAGCATATTTGGCATTTGCTATACACATGTATGAATCCGCTATTAAAAAAAGGTAAGGAGTCTCTCTCAAATATGGGCAAATTATTCGAGACCTCCGTCTAGTTTTTCCGCTTACTGATCGAAACCAATTTTGTTTTGTCACGTTATTTGTATAATTATAACAATGAAACCCTCCTAGGGAGCCTTTGTGTCAACTTAATAGGTCTCATACTTATGGCTGACGCGCTGTAAGCAAATCTGGCGAGGTCATTTTTCATTCACCCACTGATAGGTCAGTGCATTCAACAGCCTCTTTGGTTGGCAGAAGACAAAACGAGGTCAGTTCTGGGATTTGACCAATCAGATTTTGAGGGGAGGCCGAATTTAACAGATATTCCTACTTTTGTAGAATGCTGTTGTGTCGATCGATTAAAACTCCAAATAATTCAGGGACGGATGCAGAATTTTAATTTTTTGTTGTTGATACTTTGGTCTTCTAGAAATTTGTATATACTTTGTATGTGTTTAAAAAGTATAAGAATATAATTTTGACCTTATTTCACTGCTGTGCTGCATGGCTTGAGAGCGATTTGTGTTAATAAACTTACGCTCCGCGTGTTCAGATTTTGCATTTAGCTGTGAGTTCGTAAAGACTGGTTCTAAACAACCTGCATTTTAATTTTTTTTCTATCAATTAACATTATGACACCTACGAAAAGAGAGCCCAATGAGGTAATCACTTTGATAGAACGGGAATATTTAGGCCTACTAACCTTGGCTTTTGAGGCTTATTGAAGGTAAATTAATACGATCGTAAATCGTTAGTGTGTGACCCGGTTTAAATTAGACCCAATTAGGACCATCTAGAGCTACGGATATCGTCATCCCGTATGCATATGTATGGGTATGTTGAGTATGCAGTGCGTTAAAATACGAAAATAGTTTTTAAAAGATACGTCTGTCGCAACCCTTAATGTAAAAATTACTCTTAATGTAAAAATTTTTACATTAAGGGTTAACGTTCAACCTTTAATGTAAAATTTGTTGCATTAAGGGTTAACGTTCAACCCTTAAT
>JAVFBY010006684.1:0-19675 GCA_034781015.1 Tonicella lineata
CCGAAGTCACCTATGTGACTCCCTCTGTACCTAAGCAAGTCCACTGGGGGAATCGAACTTGTGCGGTACATCGAAGGAGGAATGGTAGTCATGCCAGTCAGACGCTCTAACCACCAAGCCACGGCACAGCCCCAATATTATATGTAATCAATCAGATCTAAATGTGACATACATGTAAGTGGCAAGTTATTTAGGTCTGGTTTTAATCAGATTTATTTCAGACTAAATTTGAGATAAATGATTGATTGATTGATTGGCGTACTCAGGGGTATTTCACCTATAGAGCGCCGTGCCAGCCCCATGGGTGGAGGAAACCTCTGTTCACGCCACTGGCAACATGAAAGACGAGACAGAAAAAGGAAAAAAAAGAGCAAAAACCGAGACGACAAAAACAAATCTTCTTCCCAATACCATATAACTCCGAGCGCAAAGGGCATCAGGAAGCCGCCCAACCTGCTTTGAGATGAGACTAACCTGATCAAGTCCTCCACAGCCAGTATATTCGGGTAAGCAGACTCTAAAACCTGCAATAATTTCTCCCTTACTATCTCCTCCTCGGAGCGAGTGTCCTCTTTAAATATACCTGAATAAATTAAAAGGGTTATATAATGTTAATGTTATGAAAATTACTTAAAATGCATTTAAAAGAATACATTTTACACAAATAATCAAAGACTTATTCGTATAATTGTAACGCACACTTAAAGCACTTACATACTTCTCTGTAAAGATTAACAAGGGGTAGAAATCAGTGCCTTCAAAATACTAAAAAAAAAAAAAAATTGAAAAGATCAAATGTACAAATTAATTAAATTAATATTTTTAAAAATTTATTTTGTGTACTATAAAAAGTATTTCTTAACATTTTCTGTAGCCATTGTAACCAAAAATATCAAAGATTAAAGGCAGCTTGCTGCTAACACTTGAACTTTTTTATAAGTTTTTATAAGTTATTTTCCAAGTACATGTATATGGTTAGTTATTGATCTTTAGACTGACAAACCATAGGAACACTTTTATAATAAACGTTTTATAATAACATCAAATATTTCTTTCAGGGTTTGGGAACTTATAAATTTTATTTCCTACAAATGTAAATTTTAAAAAAAGAGTTTTTACAGCCGTTGTTCATTTGTAATTATAAACAGTTAGAGTGCCTGTGAAATTGTGAATCAACTAGTAAAGTAATTTGTTTGAGAGCCCATGCCCGTTCAGATTTTATTTTAGATGAGATAACTGTTAGGTCAGTCTATGTGAATTATATATAATTATGTGAATTATATTTCATCAACTCCAGCCATCCCTGTAGTTACTCCCATTTTATTAATGAACACTGTCATTTATATTTGTGTTAACTGCTGATAGACCCGTTATACTATAATGCATGTACCATAGCTAACATACACCACAACTCCCAGTCACAAACATACATAAGACAGAATGAAAACGATAACAAAAAAGTAAAAAAGAACAAGAGCAACTAAACAGGCTATTGTCCCATAAAGTGATTTTAACCGAACCTGATCTTAATTACCATGACTACAGAGTGCCTTTAGGACTGGTTTCCATGGCAATTAAGATAGACTTACATGTAGCTAAAATGACTTTGTGGAACGTTCCAGGCCTCAAAATATTGAACAAACATGTCAGAAAATAGGAACAACAGTTACTCATTTAATTTCATTTCATCCTCAGACTTACAGTCATTCCACTTTATAAAGAAATATTTTGCCCGTACTTTTACATTACATACTCCAGCAGTTATTTCTGTTTACAGAGTTATCTTTCAGCAGAGGTATTTTGTAACAGCAGAGGTTATTTTTAACAGGGGGAGATTAGTGACAGTTACCTCCCTTTGTGTGTCTGAGGTGAGAGAAAACTAATGAAAGACAAACAATTCTACTACTGATCCAATGAGCAGAGCATTACTTATTTACGTTCAATAAACAGAGAAAATAGTTTATAGTCCAGGATTTAAGTCTGGGAAAAAGAGAAAAAGTTTGTTTGGAGGAGTTATCAATCATCATTATCATGTTGTCAGAAATGCTTTCTTGTTTACATGTATGGAAAAGTAAGTTTTGATTGGCACAGTATATAACAAACAAACAAACCGCAGAAACAGTCAAAACTGATAAAACAATGTTCAAGAACTGAAGAGACTACATTTCACAAAATCATTTAACAGATTTTCTTGTGCAAAGAATATTATGTAAAAGGTGCTAAATAAAGGGTATGATTTAACATTTTATTTTAGGTGTCATAGTACTTCACAAAATATAAATATCGAAGTGGCCACAATAAAAAGGTGACAAAACTCTGGTTATAGATGAAGTTACGAGCTAAAACGTTAAACCCGTGGAAAATGAGGTCAAGTGCAATGAGTGATGGGTAATAAATATTCACGATGGACCAAAAATCAATAAAAAAACCACCAGTGTCCATGCAAACAAACGAGGAGGGTCACGAGGGGTAGGTATCGACAGTCATAAATACCATTAACAGTCTACACTCACCAGCTTGGAGTCCTTATTGATAGAGTCATAATATAAACAATCAATTTTATTAACAATAATTAATATAATTTTCTCTTAATTATTCTATAATCATTCAACATAAACAAAAATTGTAATAAAAATATGAACAATAAACAGTAACCATCGCAACAAATAGTGCCCTACCAGCTCCAGCTTGTAAGTCTATGACATCAACATCACCTAAATTACATGATTTTTATATTGACATATAAACTATGCCTTTAAAATGTATGTGCAGTTTTACAATTCTTACAATACAGTTGAAATTTAATAAAATATAGTCCCTATGAATAATATGTGTATTTTTGGGACTTGCGTACACCAGACAGACAGGCTATCTTCTAATCCTCTAAGCTGACTGTCCTGCGATAACTTGTTAATAATGTCTTCTGATCAGACTTGGGAATCTTGGGAGTTGGGATTTTATTTTGATTGATTGATTGCTTGGTGTTTAATGCCATACTCATGAGTATTAATGGGTGGAGGAAACTCCAATTTACGTCACTGCCAATATCAAAGACAGAACGAAGAGACAGGATGCCACAACCAATCGATTGATAGGTGCTTAATAGAGTACTCGGGTATTTCACTTATATGACGGCGTGAATCGTTTGATAGGTGCTTTAACCTGTACTCTGGGGTATTTCACCTATATATGACGGTGTGCACAACAAATCTGATTGATTGGTTGGTACAGTACTCAGGGGTATTTCACCTATATGACGACGTGCACAACACATCGATTTACTGTTGCCCTTTAACTCAGAGAGCACCTTGGCAAAGGAAACTCCTTCCAGGTGTCTGGGGCTAGTTTCATAAAACTTCTCACATAAATAACGTCGTCCGAGGTTAAAGTTCCATAAGGTGACGCAATTTATGATCTACTGATAATTAGTGAGAGAGTTGTTACCTGGACTTAGCGGGGCATCCTCATCTGCTAACTGCTCTAACTCTAGATCTACCTTCCTGGCTCTGTAATACTTCTCATGCTGCATCTGTTTCATGCATTTCTTAATAAAACCTACATAGTCTGAAAAACAAAAAATACAAAATAATGAGAACTATTTATCAAAGGTGTAGACGAGGCGGGAATTCTGTGATTCTTTCCGGATAAAAATTCTGATAAATTTATGGAACAGTTCAAGAGGACAAGATGCTAGCACTTTCATCAAACATACCTCTTGGGAAATTTTCCGGTTTCACTAGTTCTTTAAAGAATTCATAAGCTGTGGTGACTTGATCTAAGTATTGTGTGTCCTCTACATACCAAAACTTCAGGCGACGGCTTTCCTAGAAACAAGGGAAGAAAATACATTAAAATTGATTGCCTGGTGTTTATTGCCGTGCTCAGGGGTATTTCACCTATATATAGGCGCCTGACATAGTCCTCTCCTCCCCCTTTTCACAACAAAACACTGGGAACAAAGATTTGCTTGAATCAGTCGCTTGATGCAAGACAGGAAGCAAAACATAGTTAATAAAGAATGTGTGTGTAATTTACAGGGTAAGACATGAATACAAACCAATCAGGTTGCTGTTGCCCCTTAGCTCAAAACGCACCGGGGCAACATGGAGCTAACAACAACCTTCCACCATGTTGTTACTAGAATGAGCTCATGTCTGATAGAAACTTTTGTTAAACTTATGACGACATGACTTAAACTTTTGGTTCTCTCACAAATTGTCCACCAATTTTTTTACTGGATAGAACTCTTGTTAAAACTTACCACGAAATGACCTCCAGTCTTTTGGTCAACAAGAAAACAGATGAAGCCCAGCTGTAGTTCTGGTTTGTCGAGGGTAGGGTCATCCTCTAAAATACAAAATGGCAGAAATGAGTTAACTTTCAAAAATATCAAAATTTGAGAAGGCAGTGAATACCAGTGTTTAAATGGTTAAGTTTTATAATCACAACAATTATACAGCACAGCCCACTTCAAAAAGCAAATTAGCGCGCTAGGTAGTGTGTCATTCTGTTGCTCTAGTGCGCTTTAATGCGCAACTCTAATGGTAGACTGTCTGTTAATTGTGGGTTGTGGTGCACTCTAGCATGCTTTAATGCGCTTTAGTGGGATTTAGCGCACTCAAGCGCACTAGGGCTTGCTTTTTGGTGAGGGCTGTACTGTACATGAATTAACATTTGAGTAGTAGTTTAATTGCACAATGTAAACATGTAACAAAGAAAAGAATGTAGTGAAAGAAAAAGATGCTTAATTGGTTTGGTACATGTATAGTAGTTGCATCAGTTTTAGTAAAAACAGTAATAGTTGATGATGTTGGAGAAGTTTGGAGAGTAGATGGCGAGGAAGGTTTAGTTAAGGAATCAACAGTAGCCATTTGTAATAAATTCGTGAGTGGAACAGGCGATGTGAGAATGTTTGTGTTCGTTGTCAGTAGACAGAATCAGTAGACACTATTTTCTGTTAAAGACCTTTAAAAAAGATATTTAGTGCTAGTAGACGTCTGAGCAGAGGCTTACCATTTTCTAAATCATACAAGCTACAAATATATACGTCAATGGGGTGATTTATGCAATTAAGTCGGTCATAAATACACAAAGAAAATAATAAAAGTAATTTTCAAAGGAGGAATAACTTATGAAATAGTCTTTTTTAGAGAATTCACCTGGTTCAGTTGAAATCGTCGTGGTTGTTGTTGGTTTAGTCGAGGACTCGGTAGATAAAGTCGTTGCATCGGTTTCAGTTAAAACAATAGTAGTTGGCGAAGGTGAAGATGTTTGGCGGGTAGATTGGGAGGAAGGTTTAGTTGTGGAATCAGCAGTAGTTGTTTGTGTTAACTTAGTAGATGGAACAGGCGTTGAAGGAATGTTCACAGTAGTTGTAAGTTCGATAGGCACGCCAGTTTCTGTGCATTTCGTGAAGAAGTTATATATTAACTTTTGAATAATAGTTTAATTGCACAATGCATACAGATAACAAAAAATAAGAATGTAGTGACAGAAAAAGATATTTGATTGATTTGGTAAAAGCATAGTAGTTGCATCAGTTTTAGTAAAATCGGTAATAGTTGATGATGTTGGAAAAGTTTGGAGAGTAGGTAGCAAGGAAGGTTTAGTTAAGGAATCAACAGTAGCCTTTAGTAGACGAAACAGACGAAGCGAGAATGTTTGTGGTCTTATAACACAAGATACATATTATTATTTGAATAGTAGTTCAACTGCACATTGTGAACATGTAAAAAAAATGTAGTGATAGAGAAAGACAATTAATTGATATACTGTTTGTGACGAGAGTAACCAGGATATATTACCTGTTATTGATATTTAACATACATATAATAGGATTAAACCTGCTTTGCTTGCCTCGGTTAATCTTGTTTATGGATTTCGAGTTACCCGGCCATATTTGTACTACAGGCTTCAATAAGGCGATCAAGAAAATAGCAGTTGGTGACATAAAAGGATTTAAAATGTATGCATCAACAAAATAAGAAGAGTATCAAGAAAGGATATTAATACACAATAAATATAAAAATAGAAATGTATTAACCTGGTTCGGTTGTCATTGTTGGTGTCGATAGTGTTGGATTAGTCAAAGTTTCTGCAGAGGTAGTAGTTGCGCCAGTTTTAATTTAAAAAATGGTTGATGAAGGTGAGAGGATTGGAGGGTAGATGGAGAGGAAGGTTTAGTTGAGGTTTCAGTAGAAGTCGTTTGTATTAATATAGACGACTGAACAGACGTTGAGGAAATGTACTCAGTTGTAACAGACCCTGACAACGAGGTTGTTCCAGGTAGAGTTATTTGTAAACAAATGGCAGATGCAATGGAATGTTAACAATATAAAGTTTCTCAAGTATACATAGCAAATTAAGACACAGCAAATGAAACGGCAGTTATTGCTGGTGGTGGGGAAGTATAGACGGTAGATTTTGAGACAGTTTCAGTTGAGGTATCAGCATTGGTCGTTTCTATTAACTTAGAAGATTGAACAGATGGTGAGGGAATGTTCTCAGTCATTATGTATTGAATTCGTCCAAGTAGATGAAATGATTACGAAAGAAGGTACATGTATCATAAAAGGACAAATCACTTTCAAAGAATGTTTACATACAGCAAATAAAAAATCAACATGACTGGACTAACCAACAGTTTCCCAATTGCTTGGGCAAATTTCGTACTTATATCGTTTTATATTAAAATCGTACGTGCATTGGAAGACAAACCTTTGAAATGCACCACAACTTAATGATGGATGAAAGTTAAACAGCGTATACTGGGCACATTGATATGAAGTTAATAAAATGTTACCTGGTTCGGTTGGCATCGTTGGTGTTGTTTCTGGATAAGTCGAGGTATCTGCGGACGAAGGAGTTGTATCAAATTCGGTCAAAGCAGTAGTTCCAGAACTTGAATAAGTTAAAGATGGTGTTCCTGTTGAAGCTGTAGACGAGACCGTCGTTGGTTGAGTTGATTCTGACGCCATTTCAGTTGATTTCGGTAGAGTCTGGGTCTCTGTGTCTGTTGTTGTTTCATCAAACTGGGAGTTTGTTAAATCCATGCTTGCTTGAGTAGTTTCTGTTGTGAGCAGAGTAGAGGAAGAGTCTATTTGTGAAATTGTTATTGTGGTCCCGTTGGAAAAAGCACTATATTTCGATGTCATAATTGACTCGGACTGAGGCAAAGTGGAACCTTCAGTAACCGTGTATGAATCGGTTGAAGTTACTGCAGTGTTACTCTTACCTGATTCAGTTGTCTGTTCATCGATTAATTGTGTTGGCGTGTAATAATCTGTAGAAAATGATGTCAGATTGTATGCCTCAGTGGTGATATCAAAGGAAACCGATGAAGCTGGTGTTGACGTTATAACACCTGAAATCAATTGTAGACTTATTAATACTGGCATAATATAATGGTTAGGCACTGGCTAATTCGAACTGACAGTGTTCGACGGCGGGTCCATAAACTATAAATACAGTGATAAAGTCTTTGATCTTACGGATGTTTGTAACGACTAACAGTTTAAACTGCAAAGAGAAGAGCTAGATACGAAGCCGAACGAAGCTAATTCCGAATTATTGACACTCAATTAAATCACTTTTTCTAGTAGATTATCTAGATTTTCGGGTATTTTTTGTTTTGTCTAACATTCGTCATAGCCAACAGAAATAGGGGTCGAATTCACAAAAGCTTTCCATCATTTGCGTCATAAAAAAACATATATAACACAGTTTATTATGTAATAAAGCAAAAAAGTGATAGGTTACATAATATTCACTTTCTTGAAGTTGCTACGATTTAAATTACCAACAGAACATTTTTAAAATAATAATGTAAAACAAGCAAACAACTCACTTTCGGCAAAGAGGGTCACTGGTTCATCATTAATTGTAACCACCTGGCCACCTGCACTGAATGTTACATTATTCTCGTAAGCGTTGATTGTGGCTTGTAAAACGATATCTGCCAATGATTGATCAACAGGTTGGTTAACTACCACGTCGTACTCCACAATCAGTGATCCATTTCTGCCAAATTGATATGCAATTTAAGTCGATTAACATTATGCTAGTATGCGTTCATATACTAATTCAAACAACGTTAGTTCCTAGTTACTCTTAAGAGATTTACACAGGAAGCGATTTTATACGCAGGTACAAATTTTGTAGGGAAATTTACGCTTCGACAGACGACGCGTATTTTTGATGCGATTTTGTATATACCCCAAGCTTGTAATCAGGTACGAAGGCGATCAGACAAGAAAATCTTACCTACCTGCTGAGATATCTAAAATGCATGATAGCTGGCAATTTCGCTGCGAATCTATACGCAGCTAAAAATCCCATACGCAGCCCCTGACACACGTAACGAAAATCGCACATACGCGTATGTTCGATTACAATTCGCCTCGTGTGTCACCCCCTTTAGTCCAGAGAAACCTAGATCAATAATATTTGCATTTAAACATGAACCTAATACTGTAACGCTACTAATTGTAGATGGAAATGTTTCATAAAAAGTTCCATATCATAAACATTTAAGCATTATTTTTGCACAGTCAGCAAAATGAAATATGCATATTGATGGCATTGTCAAGAAAGCGTCCCGCTTTCTTGACAATGCCATCAATATGCATATTTCAGTCAATTGCTTTCGCTCTTTAAAGCTAAGACTAACCAGGAAAACTCTTGAAATTATATACTGTACATTTATACGTTCATTGTTAGAGTGTGGTACGGTTGTTGGGAGTAATTCTACTGAACAGCAGAGTATGCTGCTTGAAACATTACAACTTGATTCCCTCCATACCATATCAGGCTGTCCTAAGGGAACTAGCCACCAACTGTTATATAAAATGGCGGGCTTTACTTCTCTTAGCAAGATACGTGATAAACACAAACTTCATATTTTTTACAAAATGGTACATGGATTGACGCCAGTCTATCTATCTGAACTTGCCCCGCTAAGAGAAATGGATACATTTGCTTTCAACCTTCACCAGACCCAAAATATCGTGATCCCATGTGTAAGAACTAGGCTGTACATTAATTCCTTTCTGCCTTGTGGTGTTAGATCCTATAATGTATTGGATCCTGAAGTACCGAATTCAGAATCGTACAAGGCTTTTTGTAAAGTAATTACACGAAATAACATTGAAGTACCTAATGTTTTTAATCAGGGGTAGGCCTTGGCTGCAGCTCATTAAGCAATGACATAGTTCACCGATTCACCTTCTTGGCGATGCAGTGGTTCGTGTGAAGACGCAGTACATTTATTTTACTACTGTTTGTATGATGTATTACGAGTTAATTGGGGTTTTCCAATGAATGTTTTTGATGTAAATGTACTTTTGTCAAGAGATAACTATTAGGTGATGCAGTAAACAAGTTAATTTATGAAATGTTATTTATTTACCTTCAGTTGTATGTAGATGTAATTACCGGTTCTATTAAAGTTAGGTGTTCAATTTATTTCTACATTATGAAGCTTGATGCATTTTGTGAGTACATGTATCCTTATTATGAGAGTTAAGTAAGTGTTTAAAAGTATTTGAATGCAAATTACTTTATCAGGACTAAAAATAATATTATGTAGTACCGTAAACAAGTTTCGAATTTCATTCATGTTATAGGCTGTTTGCTGTGTTATTTGGAATTTGTATTTTCCTGAGAACCGCGTCAACACGTAATACTATATATTAGTGCCTTTTGTTTGACGTAATACATTATGATTGTTTTTTTTTTTAAATTAAATACTCTTGATGTGAATTTATTTATTATCTGGAGTGATGCAGAATCGAGTTTATTTTTGAAAATGTCCAAAACTTTATTTCTTATCTAAAGGATTTTGACATAAGTGGTATGCGTGTATTGGGTTAGAATTTCATTATGTTTTTCCTTGATTAGGAAGCTTGATACATTCTGTCTATACTAAGAGTTGGCATTATCTGAAACTGTGATCCATATATCAGAGCCCAAAAAAATTGTGTACTACTGAATGCAATTTTGATTCTCTTTCATAATACACTCATAAATTGTTTACTGTGTTTGCTATGCTATTTGAACATTGTCATTTTCTGGGAGCGTCGTTAAGTTAACATAGGCTATGAGCCTGTTCACCAATGCTTGTTCTTCTTTTTGAATAAACATATGGTTTTAACTAAACTAAAACAACGTATAGATATGCAAAACAACGATCATTTGGTTTTACAATTGAGATGCATTCGTATAGAATAACTTTTCATCGGTTCACCTTTAAAAGGCTTTATTTACAATTAATATAAAAACTATTCTCAAATACATTCAGTTGTAAACGAAAATTGCTACAAAACAAATTCCAGCTTACCTGAATTCTCGTATTATAATGCCTTTAAACACCTCCATAGCTATGTAAATAACCCTTAGCTGAAAATAAGAGAACATTATGGCCGTTTAGTGGTTAGCTTAATGTTAAAATAACAATATCTGTTGTAAATAAAGGATAATAAATTAAAAAACAGAACCAGGGAATTAGGACTACGTTAATGGTTGTTTTTTTTACTGTTATTTACATATAAAGGTACATTGATTCGCAATTTATTAAAGCACCAAAACGAAGTCTTGTTACTATGACTGTAGTACGATCGGAATAAGAACAAGTAAACCAAAAAAGAAGTCCTGTTAAAAAGTGTACATATATAGTCATTTTTCATTTTAAAACACCATCTTCGCGAGCAAAGGTAATACAGCTCTGTATTAATTTAATTTAATTCTTAATTTATTTTACTAGAATCAGCCACAGCTAAATGGCCACTAGGGCTTCTCCTAAACATAAAAATATACAATTAAAGTACAAATAAACATAGATACATTGAATAAATAACAGAAAGATATTTACATGTACACCCATAAAACATAATTCCTATGTAATTTTACTTGTATTATGTTGAAATAAAATAAGGAAATTGAATTGAAATCATTTATCTCATTTACAATAAAAATGACTTTTAAATCGTCCAGTATTTTTAATATAAATGTGCACTGCTTCAAATATCTTAGCATTTTCCAAAAATGTTAAATCATCTGAACCGAAAAGTAAATTTTTTTTAATATAATCTTTTCATGGAGTTAACAGTGTTTTTTTGTTTAATCCACGGCACATAATACTGGATATGTATTTTAGTATGTGGTTCCTTTGGATGGTATAATAACAAAATGATTTCTTTCTAAGCGAGCTTAGTCCCATACGCATGCGGTATTGGATTACAGAATAATAAGACTTAAAGTGTTTGAAAAGGCAAATAGGAGTATTATCGTATGTTGTACTCAATCTTCCCTTAAACTGTTGAAGGGATAATGATCTCACAATGCAATCGATGTTGTTCCAATCTCTAACAGTTTTCGAGAAAAAAGAGTTTTGAAAGGTAGTCAGTTTACATTTATAAAGTTGAAAATTATTTCTGTTGCGGAAAACTATAACTGTTGGTAGAATTGAGATTTTTTAAGAACATTGTCAAATATGGGGGGACAAACCAGTTATTATTTTAAAGAGTAAGACTAATCTATGTTTTTCGTCGAGTATAAAGTGTTTCCCATTAATTTTAAGCTCTTCCATTAAGCTGTATAGCTTGTATTGCGTAATCTGCCAGTACAAACCAGAGCAGCCTACCGTTAAACATTGTATTTCTTTTTTTTACATTAAAAGTGAACAATTATCATATAAAATATTTCCGTATTCAAGTATACGGCGAACGGATGTTTTGTAGGTATGTTCGAGGCAAGATCTAGGGAGAGTAGCGTATGCACGAGACATGACAGTAACTGCCCTTTTGGCTTTAATAATAATAATAGATATAATATGTTCCTCCCTCTGTCCTTCTCGTGTAACACAATACCAAGATGCCTATGCGACCCAATTCGTTTTATTTCTATGTCGTCAAGATACAGTTTAGTATTGTTAAAGAGAAACAAGCATAAATACAGTTTTAAAGTGCTTATGAAACGAATATGTCTGTGTTTTTTTTTTTATCTGGGTAAATTATTGACATTTCGGTAGTAACTATGAGATATCGTATCGTTAAAATGGATAAAGGGTATGTCTTATACGCCACTGCGATGTCTATCTTACCAGTCGATCAATATCTCTATTTAGTTTATTTTGTGAACCATTCAAATCAGATATCGGCTCGAGGAGAGACGGGTCATGGGCAAAAAGATTTATACTAGATTCAATTCCATATTTGACATCTTTGACGTATATTAGGTACAATAAAGGACCAAGGGCAGATCCTTGTGGGATCCTTGTGTAATAACCTTGGCACAAAACAGGCGGCTGGGGCGTTATTTGGCCATGTTGAACTGAAATATCAAAACAAACACACGTGACTGCTGTGTGACAGAGAGTCGCTGGTTGGGTCTAACGCCTCTAATATCACTGACTATTAAATAAGCCATTTCATCTTTAGGCCTACCACTCGAGTTGAGAAGTAATGACAGAAAGCAGGAGTCGAAATCAACTTCCACAAGATCAGGCGTTTGCTTTCTGTCGACAGTCATAATGATATCCAGCACATTGTTGTTACATTATTTATTGAGTCTACGAGATGTTCTAGTAGGCCTATGTGGTGGGACATCAAACAAAAGGCCGACAAGCGATGCTCTGCACGTGACCGAGAGAGCGTCTCTGCTTGGGCAATCAAAACCGACCAGAACACAGATATACAGCGTTTTGTCGAATGTAAAATACGTGTATACATCTAGAGATATCATAGATTCGGATGATGCAAAATACCAGCTTCAATACATTAGGAATGTCGACACAACAAATAAATCTACATACCTCGCCCTGTAAAGCAGTCTTCAACAGCTTGTATTCGTCCGATAATTTGTCATTTAATTCAGGGGTAAACTCGGCTGTCAGTGAGATGATCATTCTGACAAAGTATGTCACATCTAAAACATACACAAATGTTTCACAACAAGGTTGTTTATAATAAAATGAAGACAATACTGTAAATCCCAATTCACACAGGACGCGACACGGCAGTCGCGCCGCTAGGTAAAGCAATAGAACACTACTTAGTATAAAATACCGCTCACGCTGGATGCGACGGCGTGCGACTGTCGCCTGCTTGGCAAGTATTAAATAATAAGTAGTGTTCTATTTAATAACTGTCGTATACACGCTTGATTAAATAGATAACTAAGAAGCGATATGTTTTAGACCGAACTTATCACATTGTATCAACGTCCTTAATGTGGTTGATGAAACTGTATAAACTTATTCTAAATATTAATTTTCTATGTGTACATGTACTTATTATTGGGTTATTTTCAATACATATTTTCAGAAAATATTTTCATTTATTTTGACAGAACAGAACGAGAGTACTTATAAATGTGTAACTATATTATTCTACATCAGAACGACACATAAATTTATAAAAATACATCGTATACCTTGGCACGTTCTCCTATCTTCCAACAACACTTGTGAAGAGCTGCAATAACACGTGGGTTGATCATTTTCCATTTTGCACCCATAATCACAATCTCCCGTTGCATTGCAAGGATCAGTGGTATTATCTATAACTCAAACAGTAGGGTAGTGTTTAATCATTGCGACCAGGCATGTAAATAAGGTCTACCAAGTTTCAAGATCAGAGGGGCCAATCGAAAAAAATGTGACAGAAGTCAAATGACTAATGTTGAGATAACGGATTCCTGTATTTATTTTGTTACTAAATATACATTTATTTATTACAAATAAACACGGTGATAATAATTACCAACATTTTTAAAAAAATAATTCAAAAGTGAGCTATTTAAATACATTTACACGGCTTTACCTTGTGCAAATCGATTTTAGTCTTTAAATATGCCATGTAATCGGAGCTGTGTGTATAGCAGTATAACAATATAAGATAATAATAAGACAAACATGAACAAAGCTAGTTTGAGACGAATACATTTAAGAGAAAATGAGCCTGTTACCGATGCACCAGGCAATTAAATGTGACATTTTTTCTGTAAGTCTACTTACCTATTACACAGCTTAATCTATCCGTCGATATCATGAAGCCCGGTTGGCAGTTACAACGATACAACCCGGCAGTATTTTCACATATCTGTTCGCAGTCGTTGCCCTCTGAGCATTCGTCCACATCTACAGAAAGTAAAAAAAAACATGGAAGGCATAACATAAAAATCGATTTAAACCTTTTGATTTCTGTCAAGTTGGACGTGACAACAGCGGCACTTGATCGATTGGAAGCGCTTTAACATATATATTGGGTTTTTGTCTTAGCAAATAATCGTTTTGGCCCATCTGGCAATACATATAATTATGTTCAGTCGATATATATTAGATATCGCGCGTGTATGATTCCCCCAACCACCAACTCAATTTAAGGAATTATACCTGAACATGTATATCCATTTCCACGGAATCCCGGTAAACATTGGCAAGTGAATCCAGGTTCTGTATTTATGCAATTCTGGGAACAGTTGTGGGTATGGCTGGTACATTCATCAATATCTGGCAAAGGTGAATGGGAAATCCATTTATTTATATGATATTAGAAAAACCAAGTAAACAATTGTGTTGCTGAAAGGTGGGTTTACTTTAAACCATTGTTGTTTGCCGCCATATCAGAATATAGATTCTTTTTGGCGGTACAAATTTAACCCTTGATTTTCTCTTGAGCAACCCGCATGTTTATATTTCTTCAATCCCTCAATATGTATTTCGTTAAAAAATAATGTAAGCCTGTTTGCATTGTTAAATCCTCAAATAACTATTTCTTTTAAATACTAAATGTTAGAATTTTATATTTTTACATTCCAAATTCCCATAAGGTTATGTGTTGAACACTATATGTAAGCATGTTTATTTTTTTAAAGCCACCTTCCCAGTAGATGCCAATATTAAAGCACAATATGTCAAAAACAAATATGTTTCTTCAGTTAAATTGGTATAGCTTCACAGAACCACGTTTTACCAGTAAAGTATTATATGTTTCTCTTGTCACACATATTTATGACATATAAATGTATTGATTTTTGAGAAGCAGAGGCTTATATAGATCTTTGTAACAGTTTTGCATTTTATAAAGTATGTTTTGAAAGTACCTGTTTTTATATATTTGTCATAGTCTGAATACAGTGATACAGGCAATACTAATAACTTATTCATCTACCAATGCGTTTTTACCTTGGCACACGTTGGACTGTGACCTCTCGTATCCTGCAATGCAATCACATCTGTACGATCCGGGAAGTTCCACGCACACTTCATGCATACCGCTACATAGACTATAACAGTGAATACAATGTATGTGGTAGTGTAAAAGTAAAACTAGATAAACAAAAGTTGAGATGGTCAACTCAGAAAAAATGTATCGATCAGTAAGCAGTACATGTATCTACCTTCTAATTTCTATTAACATATATTAAAGAGTGTATTATTTGAAGAGGCTATACCGCAGAATTTCGGATGAAGCTTTATCATAGTTCAAACACTTTCCTATTCAGTAAACTGATTCACACTAGTTTGGAGAAAATTTAAAAAAAATGTTTTTTTTACGATTTGTTTCAATATTTACAAATGACTTTTCGAAGCTGTCTTCCTCTTGAATATTCAACGCCAAGGCGAGCCACGTTCGACCAGCTATAGCGATTAACAAGTTGTAAATAGCATGGCATCGGAGTTACTGGAGTCAGGGAACCTCCTCCGTATAAGGCAACGATCATTAACCTTTAATGAGGTTAGACATTAGACATCGTAGTGCGGGTCGGATTATGGTTTTTTCAAACTTTATAATTTTTTTTAATACTGCAAATCGCACATTCTTGATGGTGATATTTTCTGGAAGGTAATGATTTGGACCAGAAAAATATAGAAAACAGGGTTTAATTCGTTTCAGTCGATTTTTGGCCTAAATTCTGCGAACTTTAAGAGAACTAGAAAATATTCAAGACACAACCCGAACATAAATATGGCCTTGATCGAAACAACTATAGAGGACAATACGTTGGCATGAAATGGTGTACATTTACGGTTCTGCTGTATCAAAATTATCCAGGTACAACTTCGTAACATTACAATATTTTCTATCAAGTTTGATCGGAATCGGTAAATTTTTCAAAAGAGAAGTAGCCAGGAAAGAACGACAGAAAAAACATAAACGACGCCAATAATAGATGCGCATCTGCTCTCCGCTTAAACCAATGATAATGTCAAATAAAAATATGAAGATGACATAAAATAAAACACAAACAAATGAGTATACATGATCGAACATTATAACTCACAACGTTTTGTTTAAAAGGTTCTTACCTTGAATCATTCTCACACTCCTTAATGTCGATTTCACATTTGTCACCTGTCCAACCATTCGAGCATACACAGCCAGTTGTATGGTTACAGAAATCAAAACCTGTGCTACAATTACACAGCGTTTCACATAGATATCCCCAATGGTACTCGTCGCACACTGCAAACATTGAACAAATACTTAACTGCTAAAATCTGCTTTCGTTTTAAATCCAGAGTTGTCGGTCCTTGTATCCCTCCTTTAAACTCGGTTACAGTAAATGTACGTTTAAACTGTATTTCCATAATAAAGTGTAATATTTTAAAACTATTTCGTCATTCGTCTTCACATGGGGAATTATTCTGCAATAACATTTTTGTTGAACAGAATAAAAGTCGTAAAAAAAATCAGTTCTAAAGCGAACCTTCAGTGGCAACTTTTGCTGCTGATTTTCTTTAATCCGGCAAAACATTAGTTTGCTTGTGTACACAAAGTTATGCTCATCGGGACTACTTAGCATCAACTGACAGTCCCGAGGGAAGCATGGACCGATACTTCTGGTAGAGATTACGTTCAATCTGATATTCGTTGGCGTCACGACAAGTGGAAGACATATCTCTAATTCAGCAATAATGATTTAACCTAGCGGTAGATACCAATCTCTCTACGAAGAACTGGATGGAGAAGAGAGTAACGCATTACAACTAAATCCTTATCATGAGTACATACATTAGGATGTAATAAAAGTTGTAATCTTAATATAGCAAAGTCTCGCTTGAGATAACAATAGTAGTGAGTG
Organism: Tonicella lineata; assembly: GCA_034781015.1. Classification (NCBI taxonomy): domain Eukaryota; kingdom Metazoa; phylum Mollusca; class Polyplacophora; order Chitonida; family Mopaliidae; genus Tonicella; species Tonicella lineata. Next base: position 17,083 of record JAVFBY010006684.1, read on the forward strand.
GAGAAAAATAGAAAAAAATGTATTCAATAAAAATGATAAAACGTTTATAATTGTAGAAATTCACAAACACGCATGTAAAAAATGTTGGCGAATTGTCTTTATAATATAATATATTTCGCATTTTTAATTTGAATAGAAGGCACAATTATTGCAAAGCAACTTCTGTCTTCTAAATACTATCCTTTATCTCACCTTCGCATGTTTTCTTATCGTTAGATAGCTTGTATCCAAAGTTACAGCTGCACTTATAGCTTCCAACAGTGTTATCACACGAATGGTCACACGGGTCGGAATTACATTCATTAATATCTGTTAAAATAAGAACAAAATAAAAATTTGTTAATGTTTCTTAAACGAACACGATTAACCGAAAGTTCATGCATTGTTTAACTAATGCATTGTTTATGTTCATACATTGTTTATATAAACATCATTGCTTATATCATGCAGTGTTTATATTGTTGTAATAATTAACAGCCAATCTGATTAAAACCAGCCGTAGATAACTCTCCACTTGTAAGTTCGCATTTAGGTCACACCATCACATATAAAATTGTGTCCAATGACGTCAGGCACTGTGAGATTCATGAAACGCCACTGTCTCAATTTCCCAACGAAATTCCAGATCATTTGAGACAGGTTAACAATATTGCATACGTTTTGCTAAATCTAGGTCACATGTAACGAAAACAAATAATTGCTTTGTCGAAAAGAACTTTCAAGATTTAGAAAGCAGCTTTGTGATTGTTGAACACTCCAATCGACACCATTTCTTAGGCGATGTCCCAGGACATAACAAACGGAGAGCTATTTAGCAATGGTTTTTATTCAGGTTGAATGAACAGCTGTTAGTGTGAAGGATAAATCCCTTTCTTAACGCACTGCTTATGCAGGTTCATAAAGGCTATATAATGCGCATTGTGGAAATTAGGAAATTACCTCGATTTCAGCAAGCAATGCAAGTAAGTCAATAAATAAATATTTTGCCATAAATACCATCGCCCGAAGGCAATACCTTATAATATTTTCCATAAAGATACATGGGCGCCCAAAATCACTTTTTTCATCAAATTCAGATTGCTATGAGTTTACGAAGTATTAACATTTGTCCTTAAATTAAAGCACTACTGTCGAAATTAAATTTTTTCATTGAGTACTTAGCGTATACGAGTAAAGATAAATCATGCTAAAATTCTAACTCGAAGTAAAGAGGGCTGGGCATTGCTGTAGTCCAATTTTTCGTCACTCGATTCAAAAAGCTCCTACTGTGTCGCGTTTGGCGACTGTTTAAGGTGTTTGAACAACACCGCTAAGGTAAGGTTTTATTAGATTCCAATCATTTGCGAGAATGAAAGCGGAATTTCGCCCATCAAGCTCACAAGCCTTCTTTATGCTAATGTACAAACGTCTATCAAGGCCGTGTTATACGGGAGTTGCCGCCGCTTCATTTTAATATGCTGGAAGCATATTTAAATTTAATACTTTGAAATACTAGCCTAGAAAGTTGGGGGTGGAATTAACGAAAAGCTTCTAACTTCTGCTTCGTGAGAAAAATAAGTATAACTCCTGTAATTCTATAATTACGCACAAAATACATTAGTTTGGGCACCAATGTCTCTTTAAGGATCAATCATAGTCTATGCATATGGGTTATTAGACGTTGACAGTAAGGCGGCAATATCGACATCTATGAGGGATATACGAATAACCCGTATTTTTTCTAATAATTTTGAGAAAAAAATTCTTTCTTATTTTACTTATTCATTGTCTCCCCTTTAAAGTATAAACTTATTTATGTATTCATACTACAAATATTCTGTTTTGGATCGGAATCTGTTGGACTTTATTGCCGTCACTCTATATATTATTATTATTAAATTGAAATGGTTATATATATAGCCACTCTACCTTCGGTCTCTATATATCAATTGGTAGAGTGTTGGTCTTGTTAGCCAAAGGTTCTGGGTTCGAACCCCAGTGGAGGCGTGTAAAATTTCTTTATATTCTATAAGAGTAGAGAAATAAAATTGTACATGCCTCTACCGAGGATTGAGCTAGCCAGGCCAACACTCTACCGACTGAGCTATATAGGCCTACAATGGAGTAGTCCCAAAGTTCACCCAAATCAAGGCTGTCAATCTTTATATATTTTATAATGTGAAAAAAGAAAATTGTACATGCCTTAACTGGAGATGAACCCAAGACCTTTGGCTAGCATGGCGATCACTCTATCGGCTTATCAATCTTTATATACATAGAAATAAATACAGCCTCCACTTCGGATCGCCCTATCGATCGATGCCTCTATAGCTCAGTCGGTAGAGTGTTGGCCCTGCTAGACCCCGTTGGAGGCATGTCACATATATTTTTTGAATCAGAGAAAAAAAATGTGGCATGCCTCCACCGGGGATAAATATATATATATTTTTATAAATGCAGAAAAAAAAATGTGACATGTCTCCACCGGGGATCGAACCCGAGATATATATATATATATTTGCTGCCCCGGCGTCTCTGTGTCTGTGCCTTATGTAGAGAAAGAAATACAGCCTTTACTTGGATGATCCTTGACTATCACTCTATCGACGTCCTC